>WSFP011459257.1:0-19024 GCA_009831015.1 Picea engelmannii | reverse complement strand
AAAAGTGACATTTTGCACTTTAACCAAAGTCAAGTACAAAATAGAACATAAAGTACATAGGACAAAGGCAAATGTCTCTCCCACATGTGCTAAGAGGGAATAACACATGGGGAACACCTCCTCAGGTACCAAATCAACACTGAAGAGCCCATTAGATAGTTGTTGGGATGGCAGAGGCAGGACAACATTGTGATGAGCATTTGCACAAAGAAGATAAAAGGACGTTCCACCAGGACACCATAGTAGAGCCCGGCCTAAGGGGGATCACCCACTGCAGATGGGGCGATTTCTTTTGATGGACAGGACGTCACCTGAGGCAGCTGGACGTTTTCTGGAGCGTGTGGCAATGTGCTGGGGTCATTTGGCACGTGTGGCAGCTTGCAGGAGCCCTAGAAGGAAAAACGTCCTGCTCCCTGGATGCTGAGCTTGCCCAAAAGGGGCCAACGTCTCCCTCAAAGGGGCCTGACGTTTCCTTTTTAGCTCACATTGTGACATTTCTAGCATTTAATGTGATAAACAGTGTAATATTGTTAGTCAGCCTTGTCGGCTGTTTTGAATGACCTATTTTGTAATTAAAGGTCATAAGATTGGTATAAATAGAGGACGTTGGACCTCATTTTAAACATAACACAACTCACTCTCTTGTGAGAGAATCATTTTTAGTCTTTGTCTTGGTATTTTTCTCTTGGAAGTGAGGCGCTACTCTTGTGGAGGATCATCTTTGGCATTTTATGGTGTTTTCTATCATTTGGAAGGTTTACAACTAGGGTCTGATAAGCTCTTCATTGATTTGTAAGTGTATTTCTCATGCAAAACTTCTTGAATGAATGGTTGTAGGTTGAATCTCTTACATTTATGGTTACATTGTTATTATTTTGCTTAATCATTGAAACCCTAGGTGGCAAGCACACAAGTAGGTCCTTGCTTCATGTCCCCATGATAGAAGACTTGTTTTAGCCATTGATTAAGGAGAATATAGCCTAGCCATTGCTACACTATTTCCCCTTTTTCTGAGTTAGTTTTGAAACATAAATTGAAGAAAGAAGACGTCCTAGGCCTAATTGAGTTTACACCTAGGGTTTTGACTTTTAGGGTTTGAAAGGCCTTGCCTTTGCAACACTTTTCATCCCTAGATTTATGTTTTGAAGCTAGCCGTTTTTGCCAAGGATTTTTAAGGAAAGAGGGAGGAGCATGAGGCCTTGCTCAAGCAACACCGAAATGAGCCTCCTCCCCTTAGGGTTTTGACTTTGTGGCCCTGCCATTGCAGCACCAGAAAGCCTAACTCTCTTGTCCTTAAATTTAGACTCTCCCGAGACCTAGCACTTGCTCCTTGACTCCATTATACCCTAAGGCACTAGTCTAATTATCCAACGTTGAGATTCTTGTGTCAAAACACCTTCAAACTTCTTAAAATTGAAACCCTACTAACCCTAACGTCTCACTAACCCTAATTTGATGATGACGTCATGCCTAGTTTGAACCTTTGGCTGATTAAAAATGTTGTGGCTTGGTCATCTAGCAATAGACATTGAAGTGTTGATTATTTTCATTGGCTAATTTGTAAAACGTTGAACTCTCTGTCTATAGAACTAACCCTAAATAAGGCTGACGTCACCTCTAGTAGGCTTGACGCAACACTCTTGTTGTAATGAGCATTTAATGATATTTAATGCGTTGTGTTAATTCAAGGATTGGTTATCTACATCAATGCTATATCATTTCCAGTTGTTATTGAGGAGTAATATTATAAGCCATTATCATCATTGCAATCATTGACTTCGTCAATAATTACTGCTATTTATGCTCATATATATTAAATATTGATAGTCATTGATTTATGAAGTACTGACCATTGTTGCACATTTTAGTTTTATTCTTGCCTTGTGGTTTATCTTCTCTTTGGGTATCTTCTTGGCGGTAAGCTGTGAAGGGAAAACCTACTTTAACCTTTGAACCTTAATCCCTTGACCCTTTTCCTTTCAACACCCCAGATTGCTAGGGACATCTCCCTTGGGTTTAGCCACCCTAAATAGAAAGAGCCCCCCATCGAGGTGACAATGGGTGGGGAAGTTCCTGTTACGCCAGTTTGATCCTTACTTTTCAAGCTACCTGACCTAGACTACAAACTGAGCGATAACAGTCACCACGCCAGGGCAATGTCCCTTGATTAGCTCTTGAACAAAAAAAGGAAAAGCAATAAAATATAAAAGAATGAAAAGAATAAGAATAAAAGGCAAGAATGGGCTTGGAAAAATTGCATCCAGGACAGGTACAACTCGCCTTCTAACAAAGGCACCCACAAGTAACATTTCTTGCATCCTTGGCCCTCATTGCACCCAGATGCTTGGACATCCCCTGACCACATCACCCACTTACATGGCTTGGATGAGGTCTCTTCCAGGAAATTTCCTTTTCCAATGGATACTAGCCCAATAGGATGCCTTGTCCTTTTCTCCAGACATGTATTGTAGGCTTGTGTAACGTCTTTGAGTTGTTAACTGATGTATTAGGGATTTTATGCACATGTTTAATAATATTGATGATGAGATGTGATTGACATTGCTATGATCCCTGTGACTGATGAGCCCATGGAGGGCGTAGCTTTTGATGTGAAGGACCATGCCCGACGGACAGGTACCATTTGGACTGGTACACATGGGGAGATGATCAGTTCAGACCTCCATGGGGCTGAAGAGCCCATCAGATGGATGTTGAGACCCCATCACGGGGCAGAGACAGGATAGAGATGGATCAGACGCTTTGCACCGGAGAAGATGAGGACGCTCGACCAGAGACACCCTGGCAAAGCTTGACTTAGGGGCATTGGCCCTTTTTCAGTGGAACGTTGGCCTTGGAAGGCCTAGGACGTCACCCATGATGACCATGACGTCATCCAGCCTTATGGACATCTTGGGAGGCAGACTGGACAATATTGGCACGTGTGGCAGGTTGGAGAAGCCCAAGGAGGGCTAACATTTTGCTCCAGGATGCTCCATTTGCCCTAGAATGGGCTAACGCCTCCCTTAGAGGGGATTGATGTCTCTTTTCAGCTTGATTAGGGTTTTAATTTGACATTTTAATGTAAAACAGTATGATTTTAGTATTTTGGCCCTGTCGGCGTTTTTATGACCTAAAATGTAAAATTAGGTCATGGTATTGTATAAATGAAGGATTTTCACCTTCATTTTTTCAGGACAACTCACTCATTCATTAGTGAGGTCTGAAATTTGCGCCCTCTCTTGGGTTATTGGCTGATTTAGTGATGCGCACTTGTTGAAGGAGGATTTTCTTGGCATAATTTGGCATTTCTCTTAATGGAAGGTGTTACAACTAGGGTTTGCAATGCTTTTTCTTGGTGATATGTAAGTATTTTTTCTGCAAAACTTCTTGAATGAATGGTTGTAGTTTTATTTCTTGCATATGTTTATAATTTTGTTGAACAAAAACCCTAGGTGACAAGCACACAAGTAGGTCCTTGTCTCATGTCCTATTGAGAGAATTTCCAGCCATTGATTGAAGAAGGAGAGACCCTAGCCATTGCTACACTCTCATTCTCTCTTCATTTTTGCTAGCCATACCTTTTATAAGCTAAGAAGAGGGAGACGCCCTAAAGCCTAGGTTTTCTACACTTTGGGCCGATTTTTCTAGGGTTTGCTGGTAGAGCCTTGCTGTAGCAACACTTTGCTTCATCAAACCTTCTTGTCTTGGTTTTATGCTTCATCTTCAGCTAGTTGTGATTGCCATTGAGTTAAGGAAGGAGGAGAGAGCACCGAGGCCTAGTTCTCATACACCAAGGTCAGCCTCTCTCCCCTAGGGTTTTGACTTTGAGGCCTTGCCTTAGCAACACCTCAAAGCTTCTCCCTCTAGTCCTTAGCCGTTTTTACCTTTGCTTCCTTTAGCTCTTGCGTCCTTCACTATTTGACTCCATTTACCCTAAGGCACTGATCTAAAGACCTCATGCGTTGAAGTGAACTTGATCACAAACAACTTTCAAAATCTTGAATCAAACCCTAACTTCACTAACCCTAGCCTAAAACTAACCTTCTAACCCTATATGTTGTCGTCATCATTAGCTATAACATCATTGGTGCAACTAGCGTCTTCTTTGTGAGCAATTGAATGGTGTTAAAGGCATTAATTGAATGAAGTATTGATTTGTCATATTGAATGTTGCATCGTTTTAGCATTTGTTGAAGAAGTGACTTAATTACCATTGCTATTTTATAAATATTGACTTCGCCAACATTCATTATCAAATTGCTTATAAGTGTATCAGATAGTCATTGATTTACATGAAGTACTAACCAATTGAGTATCTTGCATATATCAGTTTCATTGTTGCTTTGTCTCAGGCAGGTGTATCTCTTTTTTTTGGTTATACTTTATTATTGGTTGTTTAGCCGGACTATCTGCTCGGTGGTGACTTGTAAGGGGGGAATAACTACTCTATCCTGTAATCATTTGCCTTCTCAAAACCCCAAGTCACCGGGGCCGTCTCCCCTGGGCCTTACCTCCCTAAAGAGAAAGAACCATCCCATTGTGGTGACATTGGGTGGGATTGGTTCCTGTTACGCCAGTTTGACCTTCAAACCTCAAGCCTTTTATCCTTGCTACAAACTGTGCGATAAAAGTAACCACATCAGCATCCAGGGTCTCATCATCCATCCGGGCTTTATGTCATCACGGGGCTTTAACTCGCCAGCTCACACATAATCTGGCATCTAGTCCACAATGAACTAGTAACCTTTGATTGGCACACCAGGAAACTGGTCCACAATGACTAGGCATATAATCACAAGGATTAGGCGATATAGTGCGCACACACTACCCATCTAGCCCAAGGCTAGGAAAAACCTCCAACCACACAGGTTGACCCACCAGCTTGAAAAGCTGGGTAACTAACCATCCCCGAAGGCATGGCATTTGTTGACCTTGTCTGAGATCATGCTGATTGGTGCCACAGTTAGTAACTTGCGTACTAGACTGTTTCACTGGAGTAGCAATCTGCATACCAGAATTTTTCACTGGAGTATCAGTAACTTAGCGTACCAGACTTTTTCACTAGAGTATCCCTTTGCGTACCAGACTTTTTCACTGGAGTATCATTAACTCAGCGTACCAGACTTTTTCACTGGAGTATCAGTAACTCAGCGTACCAGACTTTTTCACTGGAGTAGCCCTCTGCATAACAGACTATTTCATTGGAGTAGCAGTAACTCGACGTACCAGAATTTTTCACAGGACTAGTCGTAACGGGCCGTGAATGACCACTCGTTGCCATTGTCACATGATGAAGTTGTTGCCCTGGAATCGCATATGTAACTCATCACTCCCTCTTACTAGGGACGTCCTTCTGGACCACACCAAGCTTGTCTATGAAGTACACAAACTTCACTCTCGACAGAGGCTTGGTCAACACGTCAGCTATCTGCTCATCTATAGTGACATATTGGATCTTCACTGCTCCTCTCTATACCATATGTCTAATATAATGGTACATGATCTCGATATGCTTCGACTTGTCATGGAACACTGGGTTTTCAGTCAACTTCACACAACTCTAGTTGTCACACTAGATACAAGTCGCCTCTAACTCGAGATCAAACAATCCTGCAAGCAGCTTCCGAAGCCACGCTGCTTCGCTACTAGTTGAACAAGTTGCTATATACTCTGCCTCAGTCATACTGAGCGCCACACTAGTCTACTTCCTACTGAACCATGGGATCATAATTGATCCCATACTGAAGCAAAATCCAAATGTACTCTTCTGGTCTACAACACTACTGGCCCAATCTGAATCAGTAAAGCTTTGTAGGCTTATCTCACAATCTGAAGCATATCTAAGTCCATAATCAATTGTACCCTTTAGGTACCTCAACACATGTTTTGTTGCAACCAAGTAAACACTTCTCGGCTCAACCATATACTGACTCAATGTGTTCACCGCAAAACATATATCTGGCCTCGTGTCCGTTAAATACATCAACGAACCAATCATTTGTTTGTGCATGGTGGAATCCACTGTCTCTGAAGATGTATCACTAAATAACTTCAGATTTGTTACCATCAGTGTAGGCATGGCCTTACAATCCATCATTCTGAATCTCTTTAGAATCTCAACAACATATTTTCCTTGGTTAAGGAAAATCTCACTCGATCTCTGCCATACCTCTAGACCTAAGAAGTAATGCATCATACCCAAGTCTTTCATCTCGAACTCTACAACAAGATTCCTCTTACTCTTAGTAATGAGTTGCTCGTCTCATGTTAGAAACACGTCATCCACATATAACAGTAGTATCACTGGTCCACCATCCACAACCTTGAAGTACAAGTCGGAATCTGCTTTACTCCTGGTAAAGCCCAAGCTCATCAAGAATCTTTCAATTCTACCGTACCACGCTCTGGGTGCTTGCTTTAACCCATACAAGGATTTCATCAATCTACACACGTGTCTGACTGTCATGTGTCTCGAAACCTTGTGGTTGTTCCACATACACTTCCTCTTCTACTACACCATTTAGAAAAGTTGTCTTCACGTCCATCTGTTGTACCTTCCACTCCATCACTGCAGGTATCGCAAGTAAAATCTAATCGAAGTGTATCTTGCCACATGAACAAATGTCTCCTCATAATCTATTCCTTCTTTCTGGGAGAAACCACTTGCCACGAACCTTGCCTTGTACTTCTCGATACTTCCATCTGCTGAATGTTTTGTTTTGTAAATCCACTTGGAACTTACCACTGTCTTCTCTTTCAGTCTTGGAACCACGTCCCAAACATCATTCTTTACAATGGACTGGTATTCTTCAACCATGGCATCCTTCCATTATTTCTTCGTTGCAGCCTTTTCATCACTGGTAGGCTCTGCATCAATAATGTCACTTAAAAATGCCACATAACTAGAGTATGGACGTGGCCTTTTTCTTTCTCTGAAGGATCCATCTGGAGCACCATACTTCTCTGCATCCTGAATAATTTCCCGAGCCCAAGCCGGTCTTCTCTTCTTGGTATTCATCTCTCGAGATGAATCTGCGGGTATCTATGGTTCTTCCATATCATGATCTTCTAGTACAATATCATCACCTGCATCTCTATCTGTAACTTTGGGAGCTTCAGGCTCCTCATCATGAATCTCATCTGAATAATTCTATCTCGATCTACTGAAAGTTGTATCCTCATCGAAGGTGGCATCTCTGCTAGTATCAATCTGACGATGACCAGGGATGTAAACTCGGTATGCCTTCGATGTCTCACTGTATCCAACAAATATACCCTTCTTTCTTGAAGAGTCCAACTTCAATCTCTTGTCCTTGAGGACATGCACATACACTGGACAGCCAAATATCCTCAGGTGGCTAACCTCTAGTTTTTCACCTGTAAACATCTCTTCTGGTGTCTCGTTCCCAAGTACTCTCTGGGGACTTTTGTTATGCACATATACAACAGTTCTGGCTACTTCTGCCCACAGATGCATCGGTAAGTCTTGATCATGAATCATGGCCTATACTGCTTCCATGATTGTACGGTTCTTTCTTTCTGCCACACCATTCTGTTGAGGATTGTAGGAAGTGGAGAGCTCCCTCTTAATCCCAACTTCCTTGCAGAATGCCTTGAATTCATCTTATGTGAATTCTCCTCCATTATCTGACCTTAGTATCTTTATCTTATTTTCAGACAGGTTTTCAACAAGTGCCTTGAACTCTTTGAACTTGTTGAATACTTCGCTTTTAGCCTTCAAAAAATATATCCAAGTTTTACGTGAGAAATCATCAATAAATGAAACATAGTATACATACATGCTAAGTGAAGCGGCTGACATCGGTCCACACACGTCTAAATGTATAATGTCCGAGACGCCTTTGGCTTTGCTATCACTGCTTGGAAATGGTTTCTTCACGTTCTTACCTTGAGCGCAACCCTTGCATATACCTTCATGTTCTACTTGGATTTCTGGCAAACCTATCACCATCTTTGTTCACTATTGGTAGTGCTTTGTAATGTATGTGAGAAAATATTCTATGCCATAGCTCACTTGGAGTAACTGTACTATGTACCAATGTTGAAACTGAATGTCCCTTTAATTTGTATAAGCCTCCTTCTTGGACAACAATCACTACGCCATCATCTATAGATTTTCCTCTTGGCCACATGAGGACTTCACCATTAATGAAAGCAACTCTGAATCCTTTCTCATCCAAAGCTAAGATGGAAAGGAGATTCTTCTTCAAACCAAGTACATACAAAACATCCTTCATCTTCATAGGTTTTCTGGAATCTAGATTGTAGGATGCTTCTCCTACTCCTTTAATGGGATATTGATAGTCATCACCTAGTTTCATCTTGTGAGGTGAATCTTTCTGAACTAAATCTGAGAGAGACTCCTTGTAACCAGTCATGTGCTTAGAAGCACCACTATCAATAAGCCATGTGTCACTTCCATGAGTGATTGTACCTGTAAGAGCCGAGATCAATACATATTCTTCACTTGAGTCTTCTTCTTTGGTTTTCTCATGATCAGGTTCATCATCTTCTGCGGCATGAGCATGATATCTTTTATACTTTCCTTTTCTGACCTGACCTTTGGAGTTGGGACAGTTTATGGAAATGTGCCCCATATTCTGACAAATGAAGCATCTGTAATTTGAGAAATCCTTCTTTAACTTATGTGTCTTTTGTAATCCATGAGGTTTCTTGTGAGAGTGAACATCCTTCTTGTTTTTTCCTTTTCTGGCATGTGCTGCTAGGGCTTGATTTTCTTCATCGCCTAGTTTCTCTTCTCTTGCTGCCAATCTAGCTTCTTCCTAAGTACAATCCTCCCATAGTCTGCTAAACCTTGTTAGCCTTCTTCTTGAACATATACCCCGAATGAATGATTCCCAAGATTTGGGGAGACCATTCAATCTAGTCATCACCAACTCGACTTCTTCAATTGTGTCTCCAATTGCTTCAAGTTGTTCTTTGATTTGAGACACTCTTGTGAAGTATGATTGGATAGTTTATGAACTTTGCATCTTCACATTCTTGAGTTGTGTCCTCAAGTTCATCTTCCGGTTGATATTCTTTCCTTCATATAATCGGGATAAGGCATCAAACATTTGCTTGGGAGTTGTCAATGATGAGACATGGGGGAATCAAATGATCCTTCATAGAATCAACAATGATTCTCTTTGCCTGAACTAAGTTCTTTTTGTACTTTGCTTTGGCCTCATCTTCATCTGGTTCTGGAACTTCTTCTTTTACGAAATCTTCTAGATCATTCTCTTCTAGAATGAGCATCACTCTATACTTCCATGCTCGGAGGTTATCGACACCTTCAAGCTTCTCATCAAGCCCTTGAACAAAAATATAATAAGAGAAATGAAAACTTTTTTAAAGAAGGGTTTTGTACTTACCAGAGAGTGTTATTCCAAGGTGAACAGTTCCAACTTCAATTCTGCAACTGCCAAGACGTCTTGAGCTAGGGTTTATGAGGAAACCCTAATTTTTCAAAATGAGAATTTTGGAATTCTGCTCCGAGGGAATGGTGCACCCTCCTAATGCAAGCTCCTTGGTGGTTTTACTTTGACCAGTGCCCTTCAGAAAGTGGGAGAAATCACCTTCTAGGGTTTTGTGTAGTTGTCGGCAGTTGCAACACTAGTTGCAGCATACAAAACTTCGTCAAAATGAGAATCTAAACCCAAGGAAATATGTGCTAGGGTTAGGAGAGCCTTCCTATGGTCTCAACTTCCCCAACGAGTTTTTCTAGACTATGCAAATGGCTTCTTTCAGGCCCGCTATGAAACCATGTTAAATTTTATCTTAAGCAGTTAAGTGTGTTCAGTATTCTTTAACTTTAGACTATTAAAACAATAACTGCATGCATAAGGATCACTGAAAGAAAGACATCCACAGTATATACACAAGATTTATCTTGGGAAACCCTCGTGGGGGAGTAAACCCAACAAAGCTTCTTCAATATAGATTCTTCAACAAGTACAATGTCTCTCTCAAGAGAGATCTCACCAAACAGAAGATAAACCAGAAACCCTAACCAGAATAGGGTAGTGCACCACTAGACCAAGATAGTCCTCCAACAAATAACCAAAACCCTTCACTAGAACACCCTTCCTCTGTAGCTGCGTCACTCTCTTAGACTTGCACACTTTTCTTGTGTGAGAGAGCTTGTTGTGTGTGTTCTCCAAGTGAGGCGCCTAGCCTCTTATAAATACAGGTTGGGCCACCCATAATTAGGTCAGGGCCGACCTATCCACTTTACCCTTTCTATTTTACAATTGACTTTTGTCAAGGCACAATAGGGCCGACTTTTACAAAGGCACAATAGGGCCAACTTAACAAATATAATATAATATTATATTTTAGGGTTTTGTCTTGGTCCAATACAATATGAATATAATAAGAATATCTTCCGAAGCTACTCAAACTTCAACAAAACTTACTTCCAAAAGATCGAGACTAAGCTCACAATTGGAAGGGTCAAGAACATACACCGGGAGCTGAGGGGAAATGTTTATTTTTTGCAGAAAATAAAGACTAGAATAATTTGCAAAAAGTAAATGTGTCCTAATTAAACTACTGTCCACATTGTCCATCCTCTTTGTAGAGGAGCTGAGGGGACGGGTTTATTTGCTCCAAAACAAAGAAAACTTGTTGAAAGGAAACTACTCTAGAAATTAGTATTCTACTTTGAGAAAAGGAAAAACTTAGTCTAAGGTTGTGATTAATTTTAGCTTATCTTTTAGATATGAAATTGTTGAACTTTTAAGACAAAGAAAGAAAATCACAAAAAATTGCCAAACCACAACACCAATCCCCCTTAAGGGGGAAAAAGAAAATTGAGGCCCTTTATGGCCCACCTATTTTATTAACTTTATTACAATGGTCTCTTTTGGAGACTTGGGATCCTTATAGAATGGATCAAAAAAAATTGAAATTACAGGTTTTCAAATGACTTAGAAAGGTACAAGGCACTTCTAGGGTCTCGGAAGCTCCTAATCCACCAAAATTCAACAAAATATCCCCTTGTTCATTCGCAAACCTGCAAAAAACAGCAAGCAAACAAATGGAAAAGATGCCCAAAAACACTTTCAGAGTGTCTTTGGATGTTAGTATGAAAACCCAAAAAATATTCTAAGTTAAACTTATGAAAACTAGCAAAAGGAACTAAGAAAAACAAGCTAGAAAGCTTGCTTCCTTAGGATCTTTGACTTCTTTTAGAGAGCAGCGAATTAAAAGCACTTATACTTACTAAATATGAAAGTTAAGAACAAAATGAAGGATCTCTTTATAGTCATTAAATTTTGCTAGAAATGAAATTGCAAAAAAGAGACTTTCCTATGCTAGATCTTGCTTGTAAAGATAAAAAAAATTGCAAGTAAGCTAAGATCTAAACAAATAATCTACAAATCATATCTATTGATGAATTTAGATTGCAAAATGGTAGATATATAATGTAGAAATAAGTAACCAAAGGAAATTTTAGAATTATGAGAGAAAGATAGAGTGAAAATGCTTGACCCCTTGAAAAGCCTTGGGCAATGGGGTTCCTTCCTTCGGTGGAAAACTGAGGGACTATGTTGTTCACCACAATCTTGAAGAAGAGGAAGATGCTAGCTTTCTCAACCTATCCTTCAAGTGAGATATCCAACACAACTTAAAACTTCTTGCAAAAGGGTTAAATGTAATGGTGTCGCATAATATAGGAGCATGAAAGCATGAATATTAAGCTAAATAAGCATGCAATTCAAACTATCTAACATACATGAATCAATAGAAATATCAAGCAAGCAAACTTTTCAATTTCTATCCTATTGGGAGATAGATTCCCTTCCAAGGCCAATATTTAACAACAAATGCAAAAATTCACAAGAAAGCATATACCTCATACACAATTGAACATAGACGATCCACACAAAATTGCTTTACACCATGTAGTAGCCTCCAAAGCCTTTTTTATTCCAATGAGAATGAAATATTACAATACAATCAACAAGCAAATAACCCAAGCTCCAACTAGCTTAGCAATGGGTGAATGCTTCAATTTATAGCCAAAGAGAAGAAGAGCCAAGAGAGGAGGGCGCACCACTTGGAGAGGGAGGGCGCACCACTTGTGAGGAAAAAGGGTTTCCACGTGTGATTTCGAATGCCACTTGCAAAGGAAAAGGGAGGGAGGAAGTGACACCTTGCTCAAGGGAGCCACCTCACTCAACCATCCCACTAACCAACACATGTGAGAAAGAGAGGTGTGCACCACTTGGCCCAAGAGAGGTGTGACTCACTTGGATAAAGATTTTCCTCACTTCATAGCTTGCCACCTCTTTCAAGTAACTCACCCTTCTCCCTATAATTTTTCATTCATTCCTCTTGGTCAATGGGTAAAGGAAAAACATGTTCCCGACAAGTTTGCTAAAAAATAACATTGTTGATTTTTCCTGATTTTTTGTCTTTTTTGACTTTTGTGAGCAAAATTAATCTTTTAGTGATTAAAATCACTAATTTTACTCACAAAAGTGGGTGATATAGGTCCAAAAATGAATACCCCCAAGGTATATAATGCCTCCTAGTACCAATTTTTAATACATGACTAAATTTCAATTAAAAAATCTCGTTTTACGAGAAATTTTTTATTGACTCAAAACTTTTAAAAACCTATGGGGGACTTAACGCAATTTCCATATGACTCAATATTGATGACCTAGCATGGTAATATAAACATTTAGACACTAGACTTGGAATACCAAGCTAAGGCTTAACCATGAATACACACTCCAGCTTTGGAGGTATTGAGTGAAAAAACTTAGAAATTATAACTTGCCTAAAAATAATTTCAGGCAAGAGATAATTAACAAGTGAAAAAAAACACTCTAGAGTATATACTCATGATCAAGTCTTTAGGAGGCCAATCCTTTTACAAAATCATCGTGCTAATCCCATCTTATTACAATTCCCCCTCCGAGGATGGAAATGCAAAGAAAGGTGGTCAATTTGCCCAACTGGACTTCTGAACTCTGAATTTGAACATGTGAATGTTCAATCTTTGGTGGCTCAACTGCAAGTCCATCCTAGTGCAACTTGGTGGATAACAAGGCCGGCTTCTCTTCCTGGATATTCAAATTTTACTTTATTATTTTCCATTGGAGTCGACTTCTCTTCTGGTGTCTTCAACTTCACTTTAATAATTTTCCTGTGGGGCCAACTTCTCTTCTATGGCCTTCTATTTCTTCCTGGGATTCTTCAATGATGTAGAAGGGTCGTCTTGAATTTTCTTTGTGGAGAATGACTGCCAGAAGTTGCAAAACTTCAACATTCCCTCTCAACAAGGGAGGCATTCTCCATACTTGAATTTCTTATATAATAGAAAGGTTGTCCTTGAGCCTTGTTGATGTAGTCTTCTCCCACATAGCACCAAATTGATGTATGTTTCTCCCACATAGCACCTCGGGTCTCCAACGGTCCTTATCAAGTCACGTGATCAAGGATAGAGACCACACCTCGGCCATTCTCCTTAGCCAAGTCACATGGCCATTGGAGGAAAATGCCCAATGCTAATACACGGAGAACATCAACACCCTGGGCCACTCTCCTTAGCCAAGTCACATGGCCATCGGAGAAGAGTGTCTGCCCGATGCTAATACATGGAGAACATCAACACCCTGGACCATTCTCCTTAGCCAAGTTACATGGCCATCGGAGGAGAATGTTTATCCGATGCATATGTACCTCGAGTCTTTGTCAATCCTTGTCAAGTCACATGATAAAGGATAAAGACTACGCCTGGACCATTCTTCTTAGCCAAGTCACATGGGCATCTGAGAAGAATGTATCATTCTCATTAGCCAAGTCACATGGCCATCTGAGGAGAATGTCTACCATTCTCCTTAGCCAAGTCACATGGCCATCGCAGGAGAATGTCAGTCCAATATTTCCATCTGGAGAAGCATCAGCACCTCGAGCCTTTGTCGGTCCTTGTCAAGTCACATAATCAAGGATAAAGACTATGCCTGGGCCATTCTCTTTATCCAAGTCACATGGTTATCGAAGGAGAATTTATGCTCGGTGTTGCCCAAAACATCAACACTCCCTCTCAATGAGGGAGACATTCTGCATCATGCCAAACTCGTCTCTGGATACTAGAGCTTCACTACTCCTTTCTGTATCATGTCTCAGATGATCTGCAATCTACTCATCTGTGGATATATACGGGAAATTCACTGCTCCCTTATGCACCATGTCTAAGATGAAGTCTTGCAAGAATCTTCTGAAGCCACACTACTTTACGTCTTGTGACACTACTTGCGATATACTCCGTCTATGTTGTACTGAGTGCTACAGATACCTACTTTCCTGAAATTGTAACTGATCCCAAGATTAAGCAGCACCCCAAGGTGCTCAATCTGTCTATTGCACTCCCTGCCCAATCAGAATCTGTATATCCCTTCACTTCACCATATGAGACATATCTGAGGCCATATCCAACTGTACCATGTAGGTATCTCAACACATGCTTTGTTGCAACCCAATGGTAGTGTCTCGGCTCTACCATAGACTGGATCAAGGTGTTTACTGCAAGGAAAAAGTTCGACCTGGTGTTAACCAGGTACATCAAGGATCCAATTCTCGGCCTGTACATCGTGGGATCCACCAAATATGAATCTGAAGTAGAATCACTTAACTTCTTCAGATTTGTCTCCATAGTTGTAGCCATGGACTTGCAGTCCATCATATCAAACCTCATCGGTATCCCCTGACTGAGGAATATCTCATCTGATCTCTGTCACACCTCCAATCCCAAGAAATAGTACATCCGGCCAAGATCCTCCACCTCGCACTCTTGAGGTCAACTCCCTCTTGCACCTGACAACGAACCACTCTGCTTCAGATCATGAGCACCAAGATCAATGGATCACCATCAATAACCTTGTGGTAAAGGTTGAAATCTGCATCATTTTTGGTTAAAACCAAGCTCATCAAGTATCCATTGATCCTAGAGTACCATGCTCCCTCTAAAACATGACTCCCTCTGAGTCTGTACAATCTCTGGAGCCATCTTCTCTTTATGCATTTGCTAACCTCCTCTGAAGTCTGATCTCCTATGAATTGTCCTAGGAGGTTTCTCCTCCCTACTGGATCATGAGGGTTGACTCCCTCTGAACTTTAGCTCCCTCTGAGTTGGTACTTGGAGGGGCCATCTGCCTCACCACCGGTGGAGCCACCTGCTCCTCCTCATAACTGGAAGGTTTGGAATAAATGATGTGACTGATCAGTGTCATATACCTCGAGAACCTTGAAGGTCGTTTTCTCTCCCTAAAAGTGTCACTGAGAGCTGCATGCCTCTCTGCATCCTGCAAAGTATCACGAAATCATGTTGGCCTCTTCCTGGTCACTGCAACATCTCCAAGTAGATCCACTGGCTCGGCTGGCTCTACTAACTCTTCCTGATAGTCTGAAGGATGGAAAACTAGACTATACGGTCATCCTTCGAAGCCTTCTTCTCCTCACTATCAATCTCCATATGAGACACTTTGTATCCCACAAAAGTATCCTTCTTCCAGAAGTTTCTAACTTCGTCCTCTTCGCCTTCAGTACATGGATGTATACTGTCATGTACACAACTCTATGTCTGGATAGTTTGCTCCATGTCTCAAACTAGAGACCATCTTATCTGTTGCCTCCTGTAACCGTCACTATAGCTCCCTCTCAGAGCTGTCACTTGTGACTTGCCCGGAACAAGAGCAATAACAAGGGGAAATAGGAGACAAGAGCAATATTCTTATGATAAGGAAATAGGAACAAGAACAGGAACAATCATCACTATAGCTCCCTCTCAGAGCTATCACCTGTGACCTGCCTAGAACAAGAACATGAATAAGAAACAAGAACAACACTTTTCTAGTGTTGTTACCAATCATTCCTTCGTGGTAACCTGCCCGGAAAAAGATAACATCTCCATGGTAACCTTTGTTAGAAAAACAAGATCGCGGAGCAATAAAATAAGACAAATGTGGAAATAAAACATAGAAGATACACAATACATTAGAGACACATATATACGTGGTTCACCCAATGTGGGCTACGTCCACCACAAAAATTGCCAGGTCCTTCCTTTTTATTATCCAACAAAATGAAGGGATACAATCTACAACATGCCCACTGTAACTTCCTCTTCTTTCTCTCACAGTCTCCTCTCTCAGAATACAATAATTACACTCATACATAGCCGTAATACAATTCCCTCATAAAAGAGGGTTGCCTTCTAGGGAAAAAAACCCTAACATAACTTCTACCGTCAGATCTGCGACCTTATAAAGAATGGTCCAAATTGACTACGAAATTACAATATTTTACAAGGCAATTTTCCCAAAATATATTTTGCTCGGGGGCTCTACCCCCATACCCCCCAGCTGGTGGGGTAGGTTCCCCCCAGACCCCCTTCATTCGGGGGTCGGCCCCTAAACCCCCGACATAAAGGGGCTAGGCATACCTACATATAAATCAAGGAGATAATTAGGCTCCATAACCAACAACCTCGATGGAGTTTACAGGGTAACGTGCCTGGGACAAAGACAACAACCAAGAACATCTCCTAGAAGAGATCAATTTCATCTTGTAAATAAGTGCATCATTAGTACTAAACAGTGAGCATTTACATAATGATCATCGTACCAACAATACTCAAGTCTTACTAAATATTTGATAGAAAAAGTACTCAGCAGTAATAGAACTCCAAAGACTATTGTCCCAGTTACAGCGTTTACTTAAGATACAACAATATGAAATATCAAACCTCATATGCAAACCTGGAGTCTTGTTGTTGTTGTTCCATTTTATTTTCGAGTTGTCATATATTGTAGGAGACATCACCACTATTGCCTCCAACTCTTGAGCTTCCTCTGAGTGCAATAGATCTAATATCTCTTTGGATCTACTGTCACTGCTTGAACGAATGTCCTTTTTCCAAGTGTACAGCTCCTGCAAACACCCTCATGATATAACTTATATACAACTGCGTACCTCTGAAATTTGTAACACCATCCAGCTTGTCTTCTAATCTGAGATAGTACATCATATCAACAAGAAGAAGTCAGAAATCTAAATCAAAAGGTTCAATGTCAAGAAAAATGCCAATAGCCTGAAAACCCTAAAATTTCAATTTTGACAAACTGTAAGTCTGAGAAGTGCAGTAGGTGTGCTAGGACAAGGCGAGCTGGTCTATGCTAAAATTCTTTCCAACTCAACCCAATAAATGCTCAACGAGCTTTATAGAATGTTGTTGCAACTGTCGTAGTGAGTTTTAGGGTGAAATTTCAACTTTCATGAAGCTGTAGTCTGAGAGGTGCAGTGAATGCGCTGGAGAAAGGCAAGTTGATCTATCATGGAGTTAGTCCCAACGACTCTATAATAAGTGCTCAACGAGCTTGACAAACTCTGGTCTTAACAAAAAACTGTGCAATGGCAATATTTCAACAAAGCTTTGATACCATGTTGATTTTTCTGATTCTCAGATCTTGATAGTTATTGCCTTATGATTTCAAAACAAGATTCACTTTCATATCACAGTTATCGTAGAATAACTATACACTGAAAATCTCAACTATAACAATGCAGCGGAAATAACAAAATCTAGAAACATTAATCATGCACAGTAGACACAAGAACACGAGAATTTATCCTCAGAAACCCAACCTTGGGAGAAAACTCGACAACCTTTCTTATAGAAGAATTCAATCCAAGATATTACCAGTACATCACCATCAATATCTCAAAATAGCATACAGAGAAAGTCCTCCCCAAGTCTAGCGCCTCAATAATATGACCAAGAATAACCAAGAGAAAGATCCTCCAAGCCTAGCGCCTCTCCAATATAGCGCATAACTAAGTACACCAAGAACTGCAACTGGGAAGATACAACTGGCACGAAGCAACTCGCTAATGCGCACTGCAGAAGGAGAACTGTGTGTACAAATGAGATGGCGTCACCTTTATTTATATTGGTTCAATCACTTTAGCGAGGCCGACTTCTCTTCCTGAATATTCAAATTTTACTTTATTATTTTCCAATGGAGCCGACATCTCTTTTGGGGTCTTCAACTTCACTTTAATAATTTTCCTGTGGGGCTGACTTCTCTTCTATGGTCTTCTATTTCTTCATGGGCTTCTTCAATGATGTAGAAGTGTCTTCTTGTATTTCTTTGTGGAGATTGACTGCCCGAAGTTGCAAAACTTCAACAGTTTGATGCTTGCTTGAGCCGACCTAGCATTTATGATGATGACTTGGCACCTTTTGATGAGGGGATGTGACCTTCTTGATGAGGAAGCATGACCTTTGACGATACTTTGCACCTTTTGGGGAGAGACATGACTATTGGAGGCTCTTACATTAGAGGATGGCGTCACCTTCTTGGAGCCTCTTACACCCACACATGTGGCTTTTCAGGGAGACGTTTTGATGTTTTAGCATTGTATCTTTTATTTTGGAAGCATTTTGGAGGTCGACCTAAGACCTATCCACCTTATATCATGGACTTTCATGTTTTAGGGGCTTCTTAGAGGGATATAGTGCTTGGTTACCTCATATATATAGAGGAAGTGCTCCATTTTGTAAATCATAACTCAACTGTAGAGAATCATCACTACATTTGTCTTCTACTTCTCTCTTTCACTATGGATGACTTATGTGCCTTGTCTTGCAGATGATATCGTGGATTCTTTTCATGTTTTGTGGATGATTTCATGGATACTCATTGATTTACCTAGTAAGTGCTCTTTCTAAGTCTTTGATGGTTAATTTCTTGATGTATTAAGTGAATGTCTTATCAAAGTGGTGATATTGCATGCTATCTTGTATTTTTCTTGAATAAACATTGACTTGAAACCCTAGGAAGGTTTGTAGTGGACTACCTTCCCTTGTAATCATTTTGTTGAAGCTTGTTAAAGGATATACGAATATTTCTAGGGTTTGTAGTTGACTACCTGTTAGCACACTTTTTCACCCTCCAATTAAGCTGATATAACAGAAAAAAAACAG
>WSFP011459256.1:0-19025 GCA_009831015.1 Picea engelmannii | reverse complement strand
ATTTTTCTGGACCAAACTGGTTGAGCCTTTCCTTGATTGAACATATCAACCCTTGTAGTTTCTTGCACCAATCTCTTCTCTTTTCTTAGCCACCCAACCTCAAACATGGCCTACATAGTCAATTCTCCAACATGTTGCAATGTTACCCAAATGTCTCTTTTTCCAATTGAGAGGGGTTCTCCTCGGATTTTATTTCTTTTGCATTCTATACCAACCATAGAATCATTGTTCTTCTTCATGGTTCCTTATTGATTTCTTTCCAAAATATATATATATCCTTTTGGATTGACATCCCAATGTACCTTGGCAATGCACTCATTCATTTGGAATGTACTCAACATTATTTTTCATTATTTCCACGGTTCCTCGAATGTTGCAGAAGATTCTATTTAATTTGGTATCCATATATTTCCACTATCTTAAATTACTCATGAACTTCATCGAGTCTCTAATGCACTTAGCTTTGTGTAATTCCTCTGCTAGGAGTTTGATTGCATCATTTGAGACCCAATCTGTACACATTATATTGAGTTATGCATCTATTGGCACTCTTTACTTATATGCAACTTCATTTTTTCACCATTGAAATTGTGATCTTCATACCATGCTTCTATTGCGCTACTTTGATAACCATGATGGAAGTACTACCCCCAAACTATGTGATTTTTCCTTGAAGATGTTATCCTTATCTCCAAGCATATACTCTGCCTTCCTTTATTAAAATACTGACATCTTGACATATCAATCATTTTTTAAATGTTCTACCCTTAATGTTATGCCTTATATGTACATTGGTTTCTTTGGGAGTGAATGGACTTTCACTGTTTCATTCACTATATGATCTACTCTTATGCCCATATTCCATTGAGCATTCTGATTAACATGAGTGGATTTTCTATAGTGGCTTCCCAAGAATTTATGGTTGCACCAAGACTCATACCTTAACATTCTTCAGTCTTGACCTTTGATCATCTTGTGAGTTATGCTTGACATAACATTTATTTCTTCAAGTTCCTTTTTTCATTCTTGATACCAGTTCCAAACTCTCTCATATTCTATAAAATTATACGTCCATATTCTCATTCTTTGCATCGCAATATGAACCTATGATATATGCATTATCATGTATTGCAGATGGTTTTCTCGCCTAGCATCCCCATTTGATATGCATAATTTCCATTTGGAATTCTTTTTTCAATCATAATTCTATTGAAAGTCCCTTATATTGCTCACTAAGTAAAGTCATCTTTAGTTGGTAGCTTCCTCAAGCATTCATTCCCCATTTTGAAGAACTAACTATGTCTTGTTCCTCATACCTAAAGATACCAATTTACTAAAGACAATTTGCTATGAATTATCATCAACCTTAATATATGCTTGCGACACATTTATTATACAAGATAACAATTCTAAAACTTTTGGTTAAAACAAGCAGATAATTCTAGTAACATGTGCACAAGTTTGCCCCATTATGGTCACCATAAATCTTCTTTCTGAATTCTTGTGAATTATGTTGTTTATCTCACAATCCTGGGTGATTACACGGACTCCTCAATCCAATACATTTCCTATGACTACTTTCTTGTTCAATTCCGAGTTTTGAGCAGAAAGTTATAGTCATTTGATTATTACCCAAAAACTCATTTTGATCACCTTTCAACCCTATGCAACTCTAAATTATGCTTAAACATCCTTACACTTGCTCATTTGGCAATTTGACAGGAGCTCAATTGGGTTCCTTCATGACCATATGTTAGACATTATGGCCAATTTTCACCTCTATCTAGGTGTGAGGCTACTAGATATAGCATGTTAAAGTTTCAGCCCAATTAAAATTTTTGGCCCTGAATGCTACAAGTACCTTCTATTCCCTCTTAAACATTTTTAATGTGCTCAGAATTTTAATTTAGCTCCATGAATGTGTTCTATGGTTCAATATCTTTCCATACATTACTCATGTGCCTCAATCTGATTCCAGAGCAAGAAGTATGGCCTTCAGAAGTTAATTGGGGCTTAAAATTTAAGCTTCATTGTTTGACTTGTAACTCCCTCATACTAACTCTGTTTGACAAATGGAATACACTGTTAAAAATTTATTTTCGAGCTCTTTCATTTGAACAGAAAAAACTACATCTTAGGCACATTGTTTTTGAGTCGCTAAAAACATTGTTTAGGGCCTCAAAAATTCCCTGCAAAAACATAACCTGGAAAACACCGAAATTTTCCAATAATTTTCATTAATTTCCACGAAAAATTAGTTGATGTGTGTTGATTCGAATGCTGACAAGGCATCCCGAGTCCACCTAGCACTTTGGAGTGGTTCCCTGTCAGCCTCCGACCACCATGGCCTTGCCCTGTCGGTCCTTACCTCCACAGGGGCACACTGGTTTAATTTTTTTTCGGGCTCCACAACCCTTGGTTTCCATGTGGCACCTTTATATTGGATCGCGGGGATGGGCGAGTCCCATCCCACACCCATTCTCCATGCACGCGGGAAGTTGCATGTCGTTTGGATCCAACAGTCATGGTGCAGAGGGTGTTGGCGGCGATCAACGACCCTTATCGCATTGTGCCCCCCTCCGGCCTATCGATCGTTAACCAAGGGGGGAAGGGGCCGCAAAATTTAACCATGATTAAGACCGTGGTGATGTGTCACACGAAGGAGGGCCCAGGATAGATAAGGAACCTGGTAAACCTGAGCTCTTACCAGAGCTTTCAGGGTTGGCCCTTAAATAAGGGAAGATTTACTTGCCATGAGTCATTACTCCTAGAGAATTACATCCCCCTCGGCCTGTGGTTAACGTAACCACCCCGAACCCCCTTGCAATTAGCGTGGGGTTGTTTCATGTCTGGGTTTCGGGGTTCCACTGGGTAGGAAGGCATTGCCTCCATGGCACCAACTCGCATGCTAGCTCAGTTACCCTACTATTGTGGCCTAGCCACTGTGGTGGTACACATCATCACTCAACCACGTCATCTGACATGTACCCTCCACGTCAGGTTAACGTCATGGTACAGAAAAATACCCAAATTTTTCCAATTTCAAATTTTTGCAATTTTCCAAAAATTACCCAATTTTGCCCAAATTTGAAATTTCTTCTGGACCACCATTACATCTCTGTAATTAAACTCCATATGGCCAATTTTGGCCCTATGTATACCAAATTAACATTGGCACACGAAATTTGACACCTAAATTCCTGTCGAATTTCTCCATAATTCCTCCATCGAAATTGGGAATTTTGTTCACTATAGCCCAATTACACCAAGGCACGCTGCAATCTACAATTCAACCAATTATTGTTCTAAAATTGCTCAGATTAAGATTCAAATTGGGGAATTTTAATCTCTAACCAATTTCCTTAAATTCCTCATGAATTTAACAACAGAAATTGGGGCTTTTTCCCAATTTCACCCAATTGCTCCTGATTTCACCACAGAAACACCATAACTCAAAATTCAACCATCTACAGACCCAAATTTATTTATTCGACCATCTACAGACCCAAATTTGTTTATTCTACCAATAAAATTTGGAAATTTTCATTCTCTGGTTAAATTTCCCCATCCTGCTTGTGAAATTCCTCTCAATTTCACTATTGTAATTTCAACAAACGAATTGCAGACATCCTCTGCAACTACATTTCAATCATTTTTCGCTCTGCACTCTGTTAATTGGGGCCATGCATGCTCAATGTTGAACAATGAGCTCTAATACCACTTTGTAACATGCCCAACTCCTTGTTGGGCAATGCCACATCCAAATTCTAAATTATGATACCATTAAATTTACTGATATGTTCTGCATATGAACAGAGATAAGCGAAATAACAATAATAATTTATAAACACAATTATCACAGAGATTCCATAACAAAAGACCTATAATTATACACATAGTAAATAAAATAAGCACATGAAAGACACTTATCTCATGAAATAAACACCAACTACATGCAGACTTTCCATGTTCCTCCCAGCCATAGACCGCACTGCTCATAATCTTAGCGGTGGGTCACCCCTGAGCTGGGGCTAAACTCTACCAAGGAAAAGGGAGTCCTAAGCTAGTCTAAGGTCTAATAATTTGCATAATCGTTCAGTCCATGGTGCCCAACTACAACAACTAGCCTACAGTCTCTCATTCCCCATATGTCTGTCCCACCCCAGGAAGTGTGCCCCTTCTCTGCTCAACAGCCCCTCGGCTGCCCCACTTCCCTTCCAGGGCTTCAGCAACAAGTTGGACAAGAAGTCTTAGAGCCCTGTAGTTATTGCCTAGCACACCATGGAACAATTCTGAGTAGTATCTCACCTAGAGAAAACTACTCACAGGTTGGACAACCTGCTTCTTCGACATACGAGCCTGACAACCCGCCTCTTCAACATACAGGGCTGACAACCCACCTCTTCAACCTGCAACAATACCCAGTACCAGTATCGATGATAGCATGGATGATTGAATGGTAAGAGTGATGAATGGCTAATAGCCAAAAGATGGGGAATTACACTAGATCCCCAAATATATATATGTGTGTGTGTGTTAAGACACATGGCACCCAAGGGACTCCTTGTCCCTACTTTAGAAACTTAGGATATATTCATATCCATAACTTTAGCTTTAAGGAATATTAATATAATATTCCATTTGGAATATTATATTAGCTTAACCCCTTTCCTAGACTCTTAGCCCCCTTTCCCTTTTTAGTGGAGTTTAGCCCCCCATACTCATTTGTGGGTCGATCTGCAGCAGTGATGTACTTTATTAATAATATGAGTGTTCGCATATTACAATAATAGGCTCACTGGCCTTTAGCATCTAGACTTTCCGACCTAATAATCACATAAGCTTTATGGCTTATAATAACCTGGCTCACCAACCTATAAAACATATTTACGTTTACAACTAGGGATCGACCTGGGGTTTTACAGTTTGTATTGAGCTTCATGATAACATCCATATCTTGTTGACATATTCTTACCCATTTAATCATAATTTGAAGTTGATTTGTTACCCAATTATATTGTGTTAATGTTGGTTTGAAGTATGGCTTAAGTTTTGTTTGAGTTAGCTATTTTGTCGTGCCATACATCGATGAATGCAATTCAAACTTGTCACAACTTGTGTTGCGGTTGCACTAAGTTCACCAATGCTCTCTTGCTTGGATCAAATTGGTATCATAGCATCGTTTTCACACGTACATGCTAGAGTTTATATGAAGTTTATGGTAAATACTTGCTCTCAAACAATGAAAGAAATGGAGAACGATTTATAGAGTCACATTGAATTGCTCGAAGTAGGAAGCCACAATCTAATTGGGAAATATGGGAGTATTGATGGGAAAATGACCAAAATTACTCAGTTGCTAAATAAGAACCTTTGTTGCAACATTGTAGACTACTATCCACTAGTGACCCTCCGGAAGTAAACCTGAAATAAAATGGTAGAAGAGGCTCATTGTCAAATCCAACTTGTTCTCTCAAAATTGAAACCAAGGTGGAAATTTTGTGATATGATGGTTAGATGGATGCCTTATGAATTGATAGTGAGTTGAGGTAGCTATATTCATATAGTGAAGTGAAGCAATACACAGAGGATTAAAGACTTTTGTTCACAAAGTTACACCTGGATGACAAGCTTTGTTATGTTGGGAGAATTTGTTTTAGCAAACACAGATACTTCGTTCCACTCGAGGTACGACATGGGACAAGTTCAAGATCATTGTCAAGGACAAATTTTATCCTAAAAATCAATGGAAGAAGCAACAACAACAAAAGCTCCTACAATAGAAGTCCAATCAAAGGGTTCATCCTTACATCCAAAAATTCAACCACTACCATTCAACAAGTGATAATCGAAGAAGCAAAGTTAGTCACCAAGCTCATTGGAGTGTTGATTACGCCAATTCAAAATTTTCTTGAGATGTTGGGCATCTGCACTTTAGATGATGCTTATTATAAGAAAAAATCAGCATAAGTTTAAGAACAACACGAGGAAGTCAAAAGGCACTATTGGTGCTAATTCCACCTTAGGAAAGGATGGCATTGGAAAATATGGTGTAACAAATAAGTCATTCAGTGAGAGTGAATACAAAATACCAACTCCAAGTCATCAAACGATGGATAGAGCACTAGACTAAAGAAGAACAACCCCTTCTATAATTATAGCAAGCACATAGGGCATGTGAAAGATGAACGTTGGAGACTCCATCCAAAGATGCACTAGAAGTCTACCATGGCATAGTAGGGAGAAAAGTAAATAACAGTCACCGAGTCCATGAAAGAAGGCATTTCCTTGATGATATTCGTGCTCAACTTAGTCAAACATAACGTGAGAAACTATTCTCCAATGAATTATAAATAGAGGAGCTTTTGAACATGGTTTATTGATATCGATAGCCAATGAGACCTCATCTAGATGTGGTAGTGAAGAAGCATAACCTTCCTTTAGTCTTGCATCCTAATTTACTCCTTGGGTTAGCTCCGAAATAATAAGGATTTGTGCATCCAATGAAAATGTAAGGCAAAGTAACCATCTCAATCGATTACATCAACGAAGTAGTGTTCAATGATGTTCCATTCAATGTACCTAGAGTAAATTCTTCCAAACTTGTCATCAACATATCCTCTAGCTCTTCCAATACACCCTCCTCTCCTTTCCCATTCAAAGGCAAACCCCTTATTGAGCCATACTTGTTGCTCTAATGCCAAAACTGATGCAGCAGAATTGTGTAAATCCTGTTCAAGTATAAACAACCATGTACTATTAGAATTATACAATTATGCCACCTAAAGCTCGCTCACTCTGTGAGCTTTGTTACTTACCCTCTAAACTCTCCTCTTCCTCCTCTCTTACATTTCCTATCATATGCCAATATCTGTACAAGATATTTTTGTGACACAAAGCATGTCCAATTTTCTCCCCAGGACTACATTGTTTTGGCTTCCCATCTTTCCATCTTCCAAAGTCGTACCTTCAGCAACTTAACACTACCTTAGTTCAAAAAGTTCTTGAGATGCTCGGCATCTGCACTTTAGATGATGCTTATTATAAGACAAAATTAGCATAAGTTTAAGAACAACATGAGGAAGTCAAAAGGCACTATTGGTGCTGATTCCACCTTAGGAAAGGAAGGCATTGCAAAATATGGTGTAACAAATAAGTCATTCAGTGAGAGTGCATAACAGAATACCAACTCCAAGTCATCAAACGATGGATAGAGCACTAGACTAACGAAGAACAGCCCCTTCTATAATTATAGCAAGCACAGAGGGCATGTGAAAGATAAATGTTGGAGACTCCATCCAAAGATGCACAAGAAGTCTACCATGGCATAGTAGGGAGAAAAGTAAATAACAGTCACCGAGTCCATGAAAGAAGGCATTTCCTTGATGATATTCGCACTCAACCTAGTCAAACATAACGTGAGAAACTATTCTCCAATGAGTTCTAAATAGAGGAGCTTCTGAACATGGTTTATTGATATTGATAGCCAATGAGACCTCATCTAGATGTGGTAGTGAAGAAGCATAACCTTCTTTTAGTCTTGCATCCTAAGCTACTCCTTGGGTCAGCTCGAAAATAATAAGGATTTGTGCATCCAATGAAAATGTAAGGCAAAGTCACCACCTCAATCGATTACATCAACGAAGTAGTGTTCAATGATGTTCCATTCAATGTACCTAGAGTAAATTCTTCCAAACTTGTCATCAACATATCCTCTGGCTCTTACAATACACCTTTCTCTCCTTTCCCATTCAAAGGCAATCCCCTTATTGACCCATACTTGTCGCTCTAATGCCAAAACTGATGCAGCAAAATTGTGTAAACCCTGTTCAAGTATGAAGTATAAACAACCATGTACAATTAGAATTATACAATTATGCCACCTAAAGTTCACTTACTCTGTGAGCTCTGTTACTTACACTCTCAACTATCCTCTTCCTCCTCTCTTACATTTCCTATCATATGCCAATATCTGTACAAGACATTTCTGTGACACAAAGCATGTCCAATTTTCTCCCCAGAACTATAATGTTTTGGCTTCCCATCTTTTTATCTTCCAAAGTTGTACCTTCAGCAACTTAACACTGCCTTACTTTGGTGTCTACAATCTGTCATTGCAGCATTCATGTCTACTGCAGCCTTCGATCAGTATGCTTTTGACATTGCCACTACAACTGCACAGTGCATCCTATATTTGCAATATTTGCAACTTGATTTTGTTGTATGTGACTTACTTGGGACTGTTACATATTGCACCTTCATGGCAATCCTACCCATAGGAAATGGTTTTAGGTTTACGATAGTATTTTAATCTATAACCTGCTCTAGACATACACTCTTTCCATTTAGGTTGTTTGCTAAATTTATTAGGGGTCAACGTCCATCAGAATCATTGATTTTATTCATACAATTCTCTTCTTTCCACAGGGGACAGCATCTAGCATTTTAAGATTTGGATGAGCCATCATGTAATCATTTTATTTTAGTGTAATGTACTTTCTCCAACCTAACGAAATCTTATTTCATACTGAATCAATTGCTCCTACGAGTGCACTATGTATAAGCATGGAATGATTTGTTCCCCCAAATTTAACCCTACAACTAGTTACCCTATATATATAAGGAAATGCTTTGAGAGTTTCTAACAGATACAGAAAAATAATAATAGGATCTACAATTTATCATCCCTTGGTTTATCAATCAATCCTTCAAGCTAAAAGTTCAATGAAATGCATGACATTGCAGCCACAAGGGAATGTCGTAAGTCAAATGCAGTCAAGTCAGGAATATTCAGCATCTCTTTATTGTATTAAGGGAAAATTGAACTGGCATGCTCAACATAACAAGAAAACTTTACATTCAACAAAGGGAACATCACTTCCTATCAATTGTGTGCAATACATAGAAAAAACTATTGTGGGGAATCTTGCAGGATAATTAATTACATGGAGCTGGGTACAAATATGTGTCAAAATGACAACAAAGGGCTCCTTGGTCAAATTTAACCAAATCTCAGTACATCCATTAAATCAGTACTTGTACTATTTCGTGCGGTTATTTTCCCAAAAAAGTTATTCCCTTTCCGCATCATTGCTGCAAACTCATTGAAATCAATAGTCCCATCCTGCAATTCATAGAAAAGAGTATGTCAACTAATATAAAAGAAAACTCCTGTAAGACTGTCTAATATTGATTGCTAGAAGAAGAAAAGAAACCAAAGAGATAAAAAATAATGTCATAATAGTAAGACATTTCACATGGCATCCTATATTCTGAATTGGAAGGTACAAGCTACTAAATTTTAGGAAAATTTCTAAAAGTAGAATGCAATTCTAACCTAACATATTTTTCTCACCATAATCATAAATTCCAAATCATGTAAATGAAACTGAAATAAGGCACCAGGAATACTGAAGAACATCCACCAAAGCAATGCATACATCTAGCCAATAATGAAACAAATTTCTTGTTCATAGAATTGCTTGAATGTCAAAAGCTAGACTATCCGTCAGAAAGAATAGCAGCTTCTGCAACAATTTCATGCTCGAGTAAAGATTGTTCTCAAAATGCCATGAAAATGTGCCCAGTGCCACTTAATTGGGATGCAGATCAGGAGTGTTCCTCAGGTGGGAGTCATTCCCAGTAATTTTAGGAATGTTCCTAGACTAAGATTGGAAATTTTAAATAAAAAGATGCAAGGTTAAAAATATAAAGAGGACATAAAAAAAAAGAATGAAAGCGGCCTGTTTCTGTAAAATGACAACATTTCGGCAACATGTGTGGAACGAGGTTGCTGATAGATGATGTCTGAAAGACAAGTTTTCATAGATACCACCCCTAAAAACTAAGAAGTTAAATAGCTTCATTAGTTGGATATTCTTAACAGCTTCTATATGCTTTAGTAAGGGCTACATCCTTAAGGCTGAGTTCATTAAGTGTTGAGGACTTTACACATACCCTGTTAATGTTTCAATTAACAATAAACTTTGTGCAGATTGAAGTTGAATTGAATAATGCATGTTTGTAGTTTTTAGGTTTACCATTTTTTACTCCCCTTGTAATGATACCTGTTGTTTACTATTAGTTTAGATTCGTTGGACAGGATGCTTTGGGCACTCCTTGCATTGCTGTCATTACCTGCTGTTCTTTCGAGTCCTGTTGACCTAATTTGGTCATCTGTGGACATCAATATAAATTCATTTCTCAAGCTACGTGAAAATTTCTGTCATACAATGTTTTGCAATATTTATTTTCCTTAATCGATCTGTTCTAGCCTCTAACAGCCCATGTGAAGTGGCCCTAAAATTTATCAGAAATTCTCTCATCTATTTCTGGGAAAAAATAGATTATCGTCAGAGCCACTAAAGATGTTTTGATTCTGAAACCATACATGATGGTTTTCATCCATTACACAAAAATGGCATACTACATCTTATACAACATTCAAATAGGAAGAACAAGGTGTTTGACAGATTCCTTCTTTAGAAAATGTTGGGGTTTTTGATGAAAGTGAAACTATTTAACACTTGCCTACACATTATTACAGAAATGAACTGCAAACTTCTTCAAAAAAATCTAGCAATTTTTTCATTTGAAACTCCAATTATTTGCATCCTCAAGCATTTTTTGTATCTTCCTATGCTCAATGTGACCTTTAGAAACACTGAAAATAGCAGTCCAAAGGAATAGAGGATTCTAAGACAACATTTGGATTCCACAGACAACTTCAAGGAAAGAAGATCTTGCACACCAACGTGGAGAAATGTACAAAGATGCATGTCATTGAAATTGAATATATGCTAAGGCAACAACATACAAGTATGGGGGCTTTGCAAGAAACAATCTTACATTATCTTGGTCCACTTCTCGGATCATTTCTTCAAGCTGAAAATCCTCAATACCAAATTCATGGCATGATTGTTGTAGTTCATCAAGAGTAATATATCCACTTGAGTCTTTATCAAAGTAGGAAAAGGCAGCAAACAAATGGTCCTCACGTTCAACCTTGTTTAAATGCAAAGTAGCTGCAACAAATTCACCATAGTCTATAGTACCACTATTGTCTATGTCGGCCTGCCAAATTCATTATGATAGTCATAAGAAAACATTACTGAAACCTAACAGTATCCAAGGCAATAGATTTGTCAATATCAAGTGGTCACAATATCCAAAACATATGCTTCTCACAAGGGAACAAAATAGAGAAGACAGAATTTTGAGTATTTAAATATGAGATTCGGTGCAACCTGCAGCTATTGACACTTACCGCCTCCATGAGTTGTTGAATCTCCGACTCCATGAGATCACAACCAACTCTTTTTAATCCCTCCTTGAGTTCTTCAAAGGTGATTGAGCCACTGTTGTCTGTATCTATCATCTTGAACATCTCCTTTAGACCAGCAATCTCCTCTTCTGACATACTTTCAGCTATAACCTAAAATAGACAACCAATTTCATCAGATACCACTCTCACATCAAATACTAAAATTGTGCAAGCTCAGATCTTCTAGGATTATTATTGGCATGTTATGTACTCAAAACTATCATAGTAGATATATTGTGCAGAAATGCATGAAGCTACTGAACCCGAACTTTCACTGTAGAGACATGCAATGGTCAATAAATAACATAAGACCAACATCGTTATCTGGAGAAAGCAGCATATCCAAATATATTTCTTGTTTAAATTCAAAACCCCTTCTGGGTAGAGATATTGAGGGAAAAGTAGTATTAAGATTGAAACAATGTACCACTTGACATCTTTGACCTCAAACCAAAAACCCTATATTTCAAGCTGAAGTTGATCACAACTAGGAATCCTGTTAAATATGTTTCCAAACCTTACTGTGGAAAGCAAGACAATTGTGTTGAGGCCATAAAAGAGCTACAGAGTGAAAAGAGAAATAAAAGCCACTTAGCAGATATATAATTTCAGATAAACAAAGTTATACTGCTCTATAATTTCTCACAGTAACACATTAAGAACTCTGCTAAGGGTAAATATGGTTGAAGATGTTACATCTTTCCTATTTCCATCATTGCTTAAAAGTTAAAGTATGTGCAGAGATACTTTACCAGGCTTTGCATAACACATTATACTTTAATTTAAGAAAACAACATTTATCCTTCATAACAGTAGGTGCAAAACAACATTTGTCCTTCATAACAGTAAGTTTATCTCCCAGTAGTTATTTTTCCCCTGGCACCGGAAGGCCTAAATATACCTCCTGCATGTAATTAGAAAGAAATTGAAAACCGTGATAGAATCTTACCCGTAAAGCCATCTTTTTAATCTTGTTCATTGCAGAGAATTGCTTCAATCGAGATAATACTGCAGAATCAAGAGGTTTGTCTGGAGCAACACCATCCTTTTGAATCCAAGGGTGGCCTGGAGCATAAAGTAGTAGGGAAATAATTATATATTAGGACAAGATATTCAATGCAACCTAGACAAGCTTCAACCATATTAGTAAAGCATCCTCTGTTCAAGCAATGAACTTTTACAAAGACTTCATCTTCCACATTTCGATCACTTAAAAAGCTATCGTCATTCTCACTCACTACAGCTTCTGCTGCTGTGAATCCTTATCTTGATCCACACACAATATACTTACATAGAACTTGGTGAGCTCTCAATCTCTTCTTAGGATTTCTAACAAGCATCTTTCTAATTAAGTCCTTGGCACTTTCTGAAATCCCAGGCCATGGTTCTGATGAGAAATCAAGTTGAGCCTGGAGGACCTGCTCAAAGATCCCTTGTTCGGTTTCTGAAGGCACAGAATAACATTTATCCAATGGGGATGAGTATAGCTTCTTGAGCCCCAAAGTTTCATCCATTGTGCATAAAGGAATATTATAAGTCAATCACCTTACCTGCCCAAAATGGAGGAACTCCACTCAACAAAATGTAGAGAATGACTCCAGCACTCCACACATCAGCTTCAGGACCATAATGCTTGCGCAGCACCTCAGGAGCTACATAGTAAGGGCTACCAACTACATCATTAAATGTCTCTCCTGCAAAAAAGAAACGCATGGGTCAATAAAGTCTATGGCTTTGTAAAGTTACAAAAAAAATGCTGCAGTCTTCTTAGAGCAAAATAAATGCATAATTGCCTTCTAAGAGTTTAAGGAATTTAATTTCCACGTGCCTATCAGTGCAATCTTGATGTAAGGTAAAATGTTACTAATCATATGCACACCATGATCAATCTTAATATGTATGAAGAGAAAATCGAAAATCTGGATTTTCAATTTGCTACATTTACTGTTACCACACCATAAGGAAAGAATTTATTGTATCTAAAGCTTCCTCGACCAGCTATGTTTTAACTTTTATGATTCATTTCAATCTCATATTTGGAATAGCAATTAAATGGTTTATGACTCCTAAGATGGTTACATATTTATGACTGGCCATTCCATAAACACCATTACTTTATAAGTTATTCTGAAAGTGTCCTACTTTCTAGTTGTCTAGGCAGGATGTTCTAAATGGATGATCAATATCTCAGTAAAACTGCAAATTTTGTTTTAAATTTATAAAAAACAGAATGAGTTACTTATTTGAAAGGGACATGATATAACCAACAATATGATGGAGAGTGTCCTACAGTCACAAACTCTTTTCTTTCTCTATAATCTAGTAGGTTTGAGTAGCATTCCAAAGAGACTTACTATTCCATTTCGAGCAACGGCCTATGATAGGAATAATCAGTGTCTGAAATGCAGACAGAATCATAATCTACTTGACGCATGTTCAATTTGAGCAATAGGCTTAATAATAAATTAGAAAATACCATTGTATCGTTGCAAGACGGAGCCATGTACTCTGTCGACCAAAATACACAAACGATTTTTAGCAATTGAGGGAAGAAAATGTAGATAAGGCTTCATATGAAGGACAAGTGAAGCAAATGGCCTTCAAAGGGCTGGGTTAAACTGGACTCTATTGCAGGAAAAGCAAATTTGAGAATGAATAAAGGTCTGGACATTTTCCTCTAACATTAATCAAGACATGTAAGTCCTGATTGAATTGTAATCTAAATTAATTTAATGAATTGATAAGTTGATGTCTTGATTATTCAAACAGGGAAAAAGAAGCAAATAACTCCAAACTTGATGAATTCCTACAATGCAATACCAGTTGTAGTTTTCCCTAAGGTTATAGCCTTACACTATGACTTATCATTATGACTGACCCTTTATTAATAATATTATCATCATTGCTAGTAATCTATTAGTACTATTATCCCTTCATCATGTATACTACACATATAATGCTATGTAGGGTGCACCCACATAGAACTTAAAAGCCATGGCATAATAGCAGTTCAATGCTGCGATTGTACACTGAGAACAGTTCTTGCCACGAACCAAAAAGTATCTAAAAAGATGCTATGTCTGTTGAATCCAACTAGAGACAACACCAACCTACTAACAGCTCGAAAAAGTTTGGAACTTTTTGGGGGGGTAAGTGGGATTTGCATCAAATATAAAACAATCCTCAATGATCAGTTTGCCTGTCAATATCCATGTCTGCTTACAAGGAACTTCTAACCTTGAAAATTGTGTTTGCGAATATACTACAAGTTTACTTAATGGGTGATTTTCTCCAACTTCAATCTCCTAAAAGCTTGTTAATATTTTAGGTATGACAACTCAGATGTCAATGCCAGAGCATGAATTCAATCCACTGGAAGAAACCATTTTCACGCATTACATAGGCCCTGGCTTCCTACAATAACTCTTGGAAAGAAAGCCACCCTATAGTGTTCATGTATACACTGTGCACAGGCCCTGGCCACCAGCAATAGTTCCTTGAAAGCATTTCAAATTCGCTTAAATTGTTCTAAGGGCTCCAGTCTCATGAGTCAGTTGAAGTAGATGTAAAAACTAAATATGAAATCTGTAAAAGTACTAGCATCTTTGGCACCTAACTACCCATATTTTCTATTTGTGAGTTCAGAGGCAAACATGTTTAAGCCTCAGCAATGTTTTAGGGTCACAATTCATAGCTTAGATGCAGTTCTGGGTAACAGGGGCACCAGTAGTGATCATAACTTAAATTCCTATGTAGAAATCATACAGACAAACATCAGAAGCTTCTAAAAAATGAAACTGTATCTGCATGCATAGTATGTAATCTGGGCCTCAATTCCTTGAAGGTTTTCAGAGAAAAAATGACTGAGATATCAATGTCTCTCAGATCAACTGGTTTACCTAACCTTTGAAATCACAATTTCTTTTGAATCCTATGTCTATTCTCTTATGCAATTTCCTGGCAAAGCCTTTGGGGTCATTTTTAAAGATGGCTGGATGATATGTGGGCAGTTAAAAATATTTGGGAACACCATAAGATTGATTGGCATTTCCTTCTTGTGAAAAGGCGATGCAGGGCTACTTTTAATAGAGAAGCCATTCCACCCCACATGGGCGAATTCACAGCGTTCAAATCAGATCAGAGGCAATACAGTTTCCAGCAGGTATAGGGTTTTTCAAAAACGATATAGACTCTCTTCAAATCGGTGCCAAAGCAGATATGCTCTCTCCTTGCTTATGTAAGGAGGGGTAATCCGCATGTTTATGCATTGACCTACTGATGTACAGTTACTCAATGTATTATTTTCTATGTATTGGCCAAATATAAGTCACATTTTCCAGAGACCGAAACAAAAATTTAAATTAAAGAAAGAACCAATAAATAAATAAATAAAACAGATTTCCTGGCAAACCATAGTTTTCTGACTGAAACCATGCTTATAAACTGCCTTCTCCCAACCAGCCTTCAGAAAAATGAAATGTAGAATTAAAAAATGCAAAAAGATCTGCCATCTGGGAGTTTTGTGAAGCATGTGTGCAAGTTGGCGAGCAACATGAGAATGCAGATGCCTAATAACTTAATAAGCATAGAGTTACATTTGAGTGCTGAGCTCGCCAGCTCAAAATCAAAAAAGGCCTTCAACATTGGGGTTCTACGGATTGGATCACTGAACTTCAAAGTGAGATAGAACAGAGAATGAACAGAGTAAACCTCTCTAAGCCAATACCTGGATCTTTATGTGGAAAGACCATCAGCTTATGGATTAAAAGACTCCATCCCTAAAAGGCATGACAATTGAAGAAGACAAAGGGTGTGAAGTGGCAGCAGGCATGTGGAGAACCATAATCATGTTTAGAAATGCCTTCTCCCAGTCCATCTACTTGGTGAGTAAAATGTAGAATTGCAAAGTGCAAGAGCTTGAAGTGTTTTTGGTGCAAAGTTGGTAAGCAAGTTACAACAGCTCTTCATCAATTGAAGTTTGGTGAACTGAACCAAGAAATTCTGAAATGGCCACATAAAGCAGAGAATGAAAAGAACAAACCTCTCTTTGGATGAGCCCTGGATCTTTAAGCCTGCCTTAGGTATAGACACCATCAAATTATGGATTGCAAGATTCTGGTCCTTACGAGCATAGCAGCTAAGAGGAGAGTATCGATGTGGAACAAAATCCCAATCATGAGATATGCCACAATAATAGTCATAAGATTTGCCATTATTATGGACATCACATAGATAACAACAACAAGCCAAAGAGAGACCGCAATTGCAAGTTTATAATAATTGTTATCTATGTGATATCTATAATAATTGTTATCTATGTGATGTCTATAATAATTGCAGGTCTTTCTGCTCTAATTCAAACAAGACCTGCAATTTTGCAAGTCATTAGAGAAGAGATATGCACTATACAACTTAGGTGGGGATAAATGGGTTAAAGTCCTTGGGTTGATGTGATAGCATTCTCCCTCATTCCGCTTGTGGTTTGGTGTCAATCCTTGAGGGACCTCTTTAGCTTGTGGTTGTTATCTATGCAAAGTCTATTATAATGGCAAGTCTTGCCACTCTAATTCAAACAAGCCTTGTATTTTTGTATACATTCAGTCATTAGTGAAGATAGATGCACTATACAACCAACCTAGATGGGGGTAAATAGGTTCAGGTCATTGGGTTGATGTGATAGCATCCTCCCTCATTCTCCTAGTGGTTTTTGTGTCCTGCCTTGAGGGATTTCTTTAGCTTGTGGTTGTTATCTATGCTATGTATAAAAAAATTGCAAGTCTTGCTGCTGTAATTCAAACAAGACCTGAAATTTTATAGTCATTTCAATTTGTAATCATTTAGTCATTAGAGAAGAGAGATGCACTATACAACCTAGGTGGGGGTGAATAGGTGCAAATCCTTGGGCGGATGTGATAGCATCCTCCCTCACTCTGCTGGTGGTTTTTGTATCATGCTTTGAGGGACCTCTTTAGCTCGTGGTTGTTATCTATGTGATGCATGTAATAATTGCAAGGCTTGCTGCACTAATTCAAACAAGCCATGTGACTTTGTATTCATTTAGTCATTAGAGAAGATAGATGCACAATACAACCTAGGAGGGGGGGGTAAGTGGGGTAAATGGGTGCAAGTCCTTGGTTGATATGATAGCATCCTCCTTCACTCTGCTGGTGGTTTTGGCGTCATGCCTTGAGAAATATCTTTAGTGAACCATTCCCCGCGAACGATTCTGGCATAAATTTTGGCGACCTATAGTTTCGGAGTGCCTACAGGGGTTTTGTGGGTCTCTGAATTGACCCAAATGCTCAAAAAACGTAAAATATATTGAAACAAGCAGAACTTAAATTTTCTCCTGATTCTGCCGGGAGGAGCAATTTTGGGTCTCTTTTGGATAATCCTTAAAATGCCCCCTATAGCTTCAACATCCAGAGGTGCATATCAGAGCCAGGTTAAGATGATTTTTAAATAAAATTCGAACATTGGAGGAAATGATGTATTGATGAAATGGGTATTTAGAAAAGCAACCAACAAACCTGGTTGGAAGAAGACGGACAGCCCAAAATCGATGCTCTTGAGGGGGGAATCCTCGGATTTGTTGGAGAACAAGAAATTTTCTGGCTTCAGGTCCCGGTGCATGACTCCCAGCGAGTGGCAGGCCTCCACGACGCCGACGATCGTCCTGGTCAAATCGGCGGCCTTGCGCTCGCTGAAGTGGCCTCTCTTGACAATCCGGTCGAAGAGCTCGCCACCGGCGCAGAGCTCCATGACGAGATGCACAGAGGTTATGTCCTCGTAGGCGCCCTTGATGGCCACCACGTTGGGGTGCCCGGACAGGTGGTGCATTATCTGAATCTCCCGCCGGACATCTTCCAGGTCCTCCTCGCTCGTCAGCTTCCTCTTCGCAATCGATTTGCACGCGAACTCTTTTCCCGTCGATTTCTCGATGCACAGGTACGTTGTCCCGAACTGGCCCTGGCCCAGCCGCCGCCCCACCGAGTACAGATTCTTCAGGAGCTCCGTTTTCCGCTGCAAAACGGAAAAGCCCCCGCCGGCTGTGACCACGCTGGAGCTATCATTCCGTCTCATGACGGAAGAAAGCTGCGGTCGGGGCAGCTTCACAGGACCCTCTTCAGTAGGTTTCGATGGCTTCGGCACGTCCGGGATTATCACCACGACCTCCGGCGGCTTGCAGGGGGCGGCGCTATCTCCGCCTTCAACTGGCGCCGGATTGTTGTTCTGTTCATGATTGTTGTTCTGTTCATGTTCCTGCTGACGCTGGGAAGAGAATTCGCTGGAATTATCTTCGTCCGTTCGCCAGAATCTGTAAAAACGCGCGTGGAGAAATCCGTTCTTGGTCAGGCTAGCGCCCGCGCATGCGTTGCCCATTGCATTTCTAGGCGGTTGTGTTCATTTCTCTTTTCCCCGATCGGCCCAGGAACGACTCCTGCGGCATCCTGCTGCTATATTATTGAATCTTGATTTTTTATTTTTCTTTCAGAAATCCGTCGGATTCGTCTCTCGATCCTGATGCGAAAGCCGAGAGCCGCTGCTCATTGTTGAACGGCAAAATCGCAGAGCCGGTGATCGGATTGCGAAAAATTCGGACTCCTTGAAGAACTGAGATTCGAATTTGTGCAAAGAACTTTATGGATGGGCTTTGAATTATTGACGGGAGAATGAATTGCAGGTTGAATGGGCTTTGAAT
>WSFP011459251.1:0-19025 GCA_009831015.1 Picea engelmannii | reverse complement strand
ATCATGTCGCTTAGAGTTTTAATGCACGAACAACACTGTTGAATATGAATCCTTAGTTCAGGTCCTTAAAAAAACCATTGATGTTCAGGTAAAATATCTTAAGGTGTTTGGTGATTCGGAAATCATTGTTCGACAGGTAAGAAACACTATTAATTTTTTCTCTCCACATCTAAAGGCTTACCAGAAAGAGGTATGGGATATTATATATTCATTTGATGCATTTAATATTTCCTCTATACCTCGTGATCAAAATATAGATGTTGATATATTGGCCAATGAAACATCTAGATTTGTGCCCCCTGATGATGGTTTTTCGGTTGAAATGATGTTTAGGCCCTATGTACTAGACAATGTCATGAGTTGGAGAGTGTTCGACAATGACTCTTATATTATCAACTTTCTTACTAGTTCAAACACATTCCAAGATTTAGTGATCGATGATGAGGTACATCAACAAGATTTGTAAACTTATCAAGAAGAAACAAACAAGATGAAGACAAATTGTGTTCCAAAAAGAGTTTTGACTATTGAAAAGTTATTTTATTTACAATCCAATTTCAGGAGGCCAGCAAATCCAAAGACCAATAACTCCACTGTGATGTATTTCTTGGTCAATTTGGTAACATCGAAGCATCCTAAATATGTTATTATGGGCACCTGCTTTTCAGATTCAGAAAAGTACACATTCATAGAGTTGTTCAATAAGTATTGAGATGTTTTTTCCTATATGTATGATGATTTGAAGATGTTTGATACACAAATTATAAAACATGTGATTCCTATCAAAGAAGGGATCAAGTCATTCCAACAAAATCTTAGAAATATACATCTGAATATCGAACCTCTGATACAGAAAGAACTCAAGAAGTTATTGGATTCCTGAATCAGTTTTAAAGTAAGAAATTCAACTTGGGTATCTAATATGGTTCCTGTAAGAAATAAATCGGTAGAAATAAGAATTTGTATAGATTTCATGAATCTCAATCACGTTTCCGAAAAAGACAATTGCCTAGTTCTCCCAATCAAACAAATCATGCAACTTGTCTTCACATTCGAACTATTCTCTCTGTTAGATGGGGTTTCAGGGTACAATCAACTTCCCGTGGTAGAACTAGACCAATTAAAAACTACCTTTCAAACCAAATGGGGAACTTATGATTACAGACGGATTCCCTTCAGTCTAATGAATGCAAGAGCTAACTTACAAAGGGCCATGGATATTTATTTTAAAGTATTAATCAGTCAAAGCATGGTAGTCTACCTATACGATGTGACAGTTTATTGAAAAAAAAGGGAATATCACCCAAATCATCTTAAATATATTTTTGAATGATGCAAAAAATAGAGGATTTCTCTAAACCCCCAAAAAACCGTTTTTTCTTTTCTTTTCAGAAGGCATTTTTTAAGGCCACGTAATTTCTAAAGATGGAATTTTGAGGGATCCAGAAAGAACCAAGGCTATTCTACATATTACACTACCACACAACAAGTAATCTATGCAATCGTTCTGCATAATCAACTTTGTAAGAAGATTTGTTCCATATTTCACAGAGATTGTAAAACCGCTTCAAATAATGATAAAAAAAGGATGTTCAGTTTAATTTGACACCATTAGAGAAATAAGTGTTCGAAAATATTAAAATAGCCATTTATCCATCTCTGTAGAGTCCATATTTCTACATATATTTTTTTTTGTAAACATTCACATCCGATCACTCGTTAGTAGCAGTGCTCATGCAAAAGGATGAAAAAGGGGACAAATACCCCATCACATTTATGAGCATTGGGTTACGAGGTGATGAACTGAATTATCCTCCGGTGGATAAACAATCCTTTGTTGTTCATAAAGACATCAAAATCATACTAACTTCATTGCCCCACACCCAGAAGTAAGGTCTATATTCATTCAGAAATAACTGGATGAAAGACGAGGGAATTGGATGACAACTCTAAAATATTATGACCTCGAATTCAAACGAGCTAATATTGTGAAAGGTCAAGGCTTATGTAAATTAGTGACACGAGGAGACAACATTGAAGAAAAATAAGAGGATGGTTGGAAAGATGAACCTACAATGTATAATCAACATGGTGCATATGTCCTAGCCACTGAAGGATCATATTACAATGATCTTAAATAGTATATGCAACATGGCACTACTTTGGAACACCTTAATTCTAAGAAGAAAAGAGTGCCACAACTTAAATATTTATAGTATTAGTTGTTACATGGAATCTTGTTAAAAAATAATTATGATGGAGTGTTACTCATATGCCTCGAAAGACAAGATGCTAATAATTTCCTGAAATATATGCACAATGGATCAGTTGGTGGTCATTTTTCAGGACACAACAAACCACAAAGTGCTAAGAGAAGGATACTACTGGCCCATACTCTTCAAAGATTCGCATGCATAGTGAAGGAGCCATAAAGCATGTCAAAAATATGTGGGAAGGGAACGTAAAACTGATTTTCCTCTCTAACTTGTAGCAATAGAAGAACCCTTCGAGCAATGGTGCCTAGATATCATTGGTGAGATAAATCCTCATTCATCCAAAAAACACAAGTATAGTATGACTGCTATTATTTATTTCACATGTTGGATTGAAGCAATACCTTTAGTCAAACTGAATGAGGAGGTAGTAATAAATTTTATCGAGCAACACATTATCACGAGGTTTGAAACTCCTAACTATTTAGTGTTTTATAATGATACTTATTTCTCATTCTTTAAATTATTTGAGTATGCATTGGAAAAAGGTATTATTTTAAAATAGTCATCCAATTACTATCCCTAGGGAAATGTCTTAGAAGAATATACAAACAAGAACATCATATGTATCCTTAAACGAACCATGGTTTATCACTAGAGAAATTAGCACAATGCATTACAAAATTATCTCTGGTATGATCGCGTCACTCCCAAAGATTGCATCAAAACTTCACCTTATTTTCTTGTGTATGGGAAAGAATCCTTTCTACCCTCAAACATCTACCTACCTTCCCTCCAACTCACATAACAGTCTCAGGGTAGAGAATTCCTTGTCATCCAAAGTCATATCGATACCTTGCTGAACCTTGAGGAAATGCGTGACAAAACCAAAAGCAAGTTTGAATCTCACCAAAAAACAGTAAAAAATTGGTTTGATAAGAAGTCTGTAGGTGATAAAGAGTTCCAAGTTGGGGACTTAGTTATAAAATGGTACAAGTCACATGAATATAAAGAGAAATATTCAAAATTCCAACAACTTTGGCTTGGTCCCTACCTCATTAAAGAAAATATTGGCCAAGGCACTTTCCAATTAAAGAACCTGCAGGGAGAAATTGACTCTCTCCCTATTAATGACCAAATTCTCAAACACTAAATCAGTTATCCATTGATGTCGTTGATCACTTGTTGGCCCTGGGTTATGAAAGGAAGTGAAGAACGAGGAAGAAAATGGAAAAAGAGAGCTTTGCAGGAGACACAGTGATTTTCATTGGGTCGAAGCGAGCAAAAGAACAGAAAAGATGGAGTGAAGTGCGGAAAATAAATCCGTTGAATGAGGAGATTGAGGATGATAGATCAGAAAGAGAGAGGGATCGAGGATGACTCATAAAGTGGTAAAATCCATCGTTGGATGCTTTGGAACACTGCATGAGAAGGAATGAAAGACAGGTTGGTGAAGCCCAGAAAAAGAGGGTCAATTTGACCTAGGGTTTTAGACACCTAGGGTTTTGTATTTAGGGTTTTGGCACCTAGGTTTTGGCCTAAGGCTGTCAGTGAGGTATTGTAATGTATAAATAAAGGTCAAGAGTACCTAGGTTAGGTTGGTCATTAAGCATTGGTATGATATTGTTGTTGATATAGCTCTATTATTGTGTGAGAGATTATCATATTGGGGGAGAGAAGTGTTGAGAGAGAGAGCCTTTTGGTATTGTAATATCTTAAGCTATGTGTGAAGATCATGTCCTGTAGCTGGGTGTGCAGGAAGGGGAGGGAAAGAGAGAGAAGAAAGAAGATCTTCTAGTTGAGAGTGCAGACAAGAACTGTATGTTTTTCCTTAATAAATCATAAGCACAGTTCTATGGATGTATACCTAGAGAGAGGGTGAACCACGCATACCTTGTGTTGTGGATGTGTTATTGATGCTTTGATCTCTGTTTCTATTGTATTATTGTTTGCATCGTTGTGTTAGATCAGATATATAGCTGTGAAGGAAAGATCTAGATAGTTTAATGATAGATGCATGTTATGTTGTTGTTGTAATAAGAACCACTTGATATTCCCCTGGCTGTAGACATCTCTGTCCTGCAACCCCCTCATAGTTTATTTGGGTGAGACTGCATATACTTCACAGGTTTTGTCGAAAGGGCCAGTAGCTAGGGCTTGTTGGTGCATTCTTGAGTTGAACCCTGGGTCTGCCCCTATGCCAACAAATGGTTCCATTGCCAGGACCGAGATATTTTTAAGGGAATGTCAAGGTGGTTCCCATTGAAGACGAAGATTCAGAAGTGGGTAGAGGATAAAGAGAAGGACTTCACTGAAGCCCAGAACAAGAACCCTAAAATAAGCACTGAGGATTGGCTACAAAGATACATCTTCACCGACATTCACGATATCTTATTTGGAGGAATCCATTAGGAACTACATGAGTGGTTGGATAGGTTAGCTGACACATAGTTTGAAATCATATCTTGATGCCCTGTGGTTTGGACAACAGCATTGATCCAAAAGGTCAAGAGAGTTGACAATGTTGTATCCAGAGAAATATATCACTGGTTTGATAGTACCATCAGAGGGTATATCAGTGAGTTTGTTGTTGACAAAACATAATCGTATAGTCAAGCCGAGAGATACTTTTTCAAGGGATCTAGAGGAAAAATTTTTCACTTCCTGAAGATAAGAATCAAGATGCTCTTGCATGAAAACCACATATTGAAGATACAGTAGATTGATCGGACCTGAAAAGGATAATGTTCAAGATCTCGGACAGCAACAATGACACAGAAGCATGACATACGCGTAGTGGGAAAGTATTCCATGGAGTTCACCTTGAGAATTTGTTTAAGAAAAACTATGATGAAGAAGGTTTCTATAGTGGAGAAGAGGTAGATCTAACCGACTAAGAGCATCCAGAGCCCACTAGAACAGAAGAAGGGGAAGATGAAGAATTGTGCCAAAGAGAGTCAGAAACCTCAGGAACTACACGAACTACTGAAGTAAGTAACGTTAATCCTCATGTTGTCTCAACAATACCTAGTAGTCAGAATAATTAGACCAACCAGAGTCTTCAAAGTACTATTACTAGTAGCCCAACATCTACTCAGACAAGAACCCTAGTCAACATTATGGCAGATGAAATGAGACTCCCTATCTTTAGAGGAGATGGATCTGAAGACCCAGATCAACATTGCTTTCTGTGAGAGGCCGTATGGAATATTAAAAGTATCACTAATGAAGCCATCAAGAGAACACAGTTCAACACTATGTTAAGGGACTGTGCACTGAGTTGGTACATGAAACTTGTCCAAGGACTGGCACAACCTAAGCCCATGAATGAGATCAAGAATGCATTGATTGTAGAGTTTAAGAAACCTAAGTCGGATTCACAATGTTTTACAGAACTAAAATAAATTAAAAAAAATGTAGCAGAACCTGTTTGGGAGTTCGACCAGAGATTCAAGACCTTGACAGGATGATCAAATTTCTAGATCCCCAACAAATAGAACAAAGAGTGGTTCATTGTTGTGTTATTACCACACATAAGAGTCCCTTTGATGCAGCAGAAGATTGCATCTTAGGTAGAAGATTTGGAGATCTCCATGAAGCTTGAATCAATGTCGATGGGAGAAACTAGATCAAGCATTAGCCAGATCATGAGTCAATTAACTAGTTTGTCTTTACAGGTCGAGGATATGAAGAAAGATAAGGGAAAATACAAAAGGGAAGATATCTGGTGTGTAAGATGCAGATATGAAGGCAATGATAAGGAACACTTCCCTTTAGTTCATGAGTACTTAGCATCAGGAGCACCGAGCCCCTTAAAGAAAGTTAACCTACCATGGTGCGAGGTATGCAGAAATAGGCATCACCCAGGTGAGTTCTATTACATGCATAAGTATGTCCAAACACCCACAAACTTTTATTGTACATTTTTCAAATCAGTGGGGCATGATGATCGAGATTGTAGAGCTTATTATCTCATGCATGAAAGGTCGAGAGACATATACAAAATTCAAGGTAAAGTACAACAAGAGGGAAACACTCTACAGTAAAACTCTCTGGGGAGAGGAAATTTCACTCCTCGTGGTGGCTACAGAAGATGAGGATGAGGAGGAGGTATGGGCCGAGGCCGAGGAAAAAAAATCTGTTACAACTCTGTGCAACCAATCCATTTAGAAAGGGATTGTGAGAATCCCTGCACAACCTGTAGTTATTGTAACTCCTTCAAACATGTCATAAAAGAATTCCCTATGTTGTTGGCTAAACTTCATGGAAAAAGAGGAACCCAACAAAACCCACAAGTAAAACTGATATATGTTGAACCTCGTCGATCAAACCCTAGAGTCGTTATTACTCGAGGAGGCACTACTACAGGAGAAGATAGAGCAACCCAAGGAAGGACTGAAAATGACCACATAGTACGTAAATATACAAAAAAGACCCCAATGTTCAATGCTAGGAAAGAAAGGAAGATATTTGAGGAGGAAAGGAAAGAGTTCAAAGGAGATCAAGGATCTTCATCAAAGAGACAACTAGAAATCAAAGAATATGGCATTCCTTAGGCGTTTGATCCATCTGCATCACCAACAGAAGGGAAAGAGGTAAGAAAACTCATGGAATTCTTTCACACTTGTGTTAAGTTGATTCAAGATAAAGGCACTGTCCAAGAATTACAAGATCTCATCAAGCAGTATGAACTAGGAAAAATAGACCCTTTACTGAATAAAGCAGTGCATCAAATTGGAAGAAGGATAAGGACAAATAAAGAACTACACTTGAATGCTCAGATAGGAGAGTATGAGATAGACTATGTAGTCCTCGACTTAGGGTCAGAAGTCAATGTCATGATGAAGCAGACTTGAGCATTGATGGGAAAACCCAAGCTGATATATTTCCCTATCAAGCTTCGCATGGCTAATCAAGAAGCTGTCAACCAATTTGGATGATTAGAGAATGTCCCAGTGGACATCGATGGGGTACGAACCTTTGCAGTTTTTAAGGTAATTGAAATTGTTGATGATAGCTGCCCTTACCCTATGTTGTTAGGAATTGATTGGGCCTTCGACAATTCCACTGTGGTTGATTTAAAGAAAATATGCATGACATTTGAGAAATCTGGCCTTAGAGTCATTGTACCTTTAGATACAGATGAAGGTCCATGATACACAGAACCTATCAGAGATGAAGACCACGCATTTGAATTGGAAAACATCTAAAAATTAATAGCCAGACAACAGGATTATATCAACCCTAAAGCTGACGAAAATCTAAGTTGGCGAAGTGATAGCGCATGTTCATCTGATTCATAAGAAGCATTGGAAAACTGGTAGAACCAGAAGTACGAAGTATCTACAATAAGATGTGCTAGGCTAACCAGAGAAGTTCACTGGATTGGCACAATAGTGAGTAATCTACCCACATTTGATGGGCTAAACTCCCTAGAAAGATTCTTATGAGAATTTGAGATGAGTGTACCAACACAAAAGAGGCTGCTGGCAATGGATGAGGCCATGAAATCCACACCATCAATATGGTGGGGGACACATAAAAGCAATATTACATACTGGACGCAATGCCAAAATCTGATGACAGTGCAGTTCTCAACACAAGAAGGAATCTGCGAAGCACGGTACACAGGTCGAAGCTGCTTAAAGGACCATGTACGAATATGTGAAGATGCCTAGAGTGACATTCCTTGAGAACAATGGGTACATAGCTTTGTCAATATGATAGATACCACCTCGATTAACTGGTACCTTCAAGCAGAGTTGCACCTTGTCACTTCAGAATGGGAAGGCATGATCCAGAATTTTATAACCACCTTTTTGTTTGACAGTGAATTTCCTTCTGTAGATCAAGCAATATAGATGGTGAGACATAAAGTATTTGAGGAGGCATCTGGCCTCCCCTTGGAGAAAGAAGTGGATGAGTGGACTGCATCCCTCTAGAAACTGCAGACGTGCTACAACATTGATGTCAGCGAAGACGATGATCCAAGGAAGGTGAATATTGCAGAAACAAAAGGTCAGTGAGATGTGGAAGGTCTAGGAGTGGAATTGTCATTCATTGGAAAGTCGATAAAGATAAAGAAAGTCAATATCAGGATAGAGGAGACAACGAAACTTGCCAATGTTGGATATTACTGGGAAGCTGCTACCATTGACAAAATCACAGAATTATTGCATGAGTATTAGGACTTGTTCCCAACCAAGTTCATTGATATGAAGGGAATCAAAGGACCTATGGGAGAAATGAGAATCCATTTGGAACCAGACATGAAGCCATTCAAGCAAATACCCTACAGATTGAACCCAAAATATAAGGAAAAAGTGAAGATTAAGCTCGACAGAATGCTGGAAGCAGGGATTATTGAACCTATCGAAGAGTCGGAGTGGATCAGCCCCATGGTAGTGCAAGATAGGAAGACAGGTGAGATCAAGATTTGTGTAGATCTTAGGAAGCTAAATGATTCTTGTCTACATGACCCCTTCCCTACACCTTTCATAGACGAAGTGCTGGATAACGTGGGAGGCCAAGAAGTATATTCTTTTATAGATGGGTTTTCAGGATACCATCAGATCCTCATCGCCAAGGAGGACCGTCATAAGACTACATTTTCCACAGAGTGGGGATCCTACCAATACACAGTAATGCCATTTGGACTGAAGAATTCACCAGCCATCGTTTCCAAGGTGGTGGTTGAAGAATTCAAAGAATTTTTGCATAAGTTTTTAGAAGCATACTTTGATGACTGGACTATTTTTCATTTGTTGAAAAATCATATTGAATGTCTAAGGCTAATGCTGGATAAATCCAGGCAGTGCCAAATTGATTTGAATTTAAAGAAGTGCATCTTCTTCTCATCATTTGGAGTATTATTAGGTCATGTTGTATGCAAGCAAGGATTGTTGGTGGATCCATCCAAAATTGCAATTATAGTTGATTTACCACCACCTACATCAATCAAACAACTGCGCACTATGCTAGGGAATACTATCTATTACAGGAAATTTATCAAAGGATATTCTTAGATTACTGCGCCAATGGAGAGGTTATTAAAGAAAGACTGTCTGTTTGGTTGGACAGACGAATGCCAGCAGATCTTCGACACATTGAAACAAAAGATGGTCTCTGTTCCTATTCTAGGCTTTCCCAATTGGAGCAAGGAATTTCATGTGCATGTTAATGCATTTTCTATTGAATTAGGAGTAGTACTAGCACAACCTGGAGAAGGGGACATTGATCATCCATTATCGTTTCCCAGTAGGAAGCTCTCCATAGCTGAAATCAATTACACTACTATAGAGAGAGAGGGACTAGCCATGGTGTATGCATTGTAGAAATTCCACCACTACTTGTTGGGAGGACACTTTAGAATGTTTACTGATCACTCTGCGCTGAAATACCTAGTAAACAAGCTAGTGTTGGGGGAAATAATATGCAGATGGCTTCTCCTATTTCAAGAATATGATTTTTAGATCATATTTAAGCCAGGAAGAATGAACAAGGGCCCAGACCACCTATCGAGGTTGGAGCATGGAGAAAAACCTACCAGTCTGGAGGAAACACTACCAGATGCATAGTTGCTCGCCATTAGAAAGATTGATGACCACTTCACATACATAGTCCAGTTCCTATCAACAAGAATAGCTCCAGCAGAATACATAATTCCACAAAAGAAACAACTAGTGGTGTGCACTATAGATTTTTCGCTAATAGCTGGTCAGCTATATAAAATGGGACCTGATGAGATCCTAAGAAGATGTGTGATGGAGGCAGAGCACCCTATGATCCTTGAATAAGCTCATGAAGGCATTGTAGGAGGACACTATGCAGGAAAAGCAACTGTGCAAAAGGTTCCGTGGGCTGGCCTTTGGTGGCCTACGTTACACAAAGATGATAAAGAATATACCAGAGCATGCAATGTATGCCAGTGAGTTGGAAAACCATCCTGAAGAGATGATATGCCATTAGGACCACAAATGACCCTACAAGGATTTGAAAAATGGGCCATTGACTTTGTGGGACCTATAAACCCACCAGGAAATCGCACAGGAGCAAAGTATATTATCACTGCAACGGAATACCTGACTAGATGGGCCAAAGCAAGAGTAGTCAAGGATTGTAGTGCAACTACAACTATGCATTTTATATTTGATGACATAATAACCAGGTTTGGATGCCCTAAGGTCCTTATGAGAGATCAAGGGACACACTTCATCAATAAGACAATTGAATCACTAACTGAAGAATTTGCAGTCCACCATCAGAAGAGCACACCTTATCATCCACAAGAAAATAGAACGGTTGAAGCATTCAAAAAGATCTTGGAGACAACGTTGACCAATATTTGCAGTGTGAACATGGATGACTAGGATTTAAGAGTACCAACAATACTCTGGGCTTATAGAACCACTTGCAAAAAATTAACAACGCAGAATCCTTTCAAGTTGGTTTATGGTCTTGAAGCTATTGTCCCAATGGAGTACTTGGTACCAAGATTAAGGATTGTTTCATTTACAAACATGGGTGATACTGACACCATTCATGAGAGGCTAGAAAAGTTGGTCGAACCAGAAGAAGACAGATTCATTGCAGGCTTCCATAAGCAAATTCAGAAGGAACGAGAAAAGGCCTATCATGATAGACACATCAAGAAGAAGATATTTAGGCAAGATGATTTAGTCCTACTATATGACAGTAAGTTTATCAAACACCCTGGGAAGTTCAAAACGCATTGGCTCAGGCCATATGAGATTGCCTATGTTACAGAAGGAGGAGTTGCGCAACTGAAGACATTGAAAGGAGATTGGAAGGAAGGCTTGGTGAATGGGAGTTGGTCGAATCTGTACTATGACAACCAGCTGCCTCACAACTCTCAGTAGAATCAAGAAGACAAGGGTCTAGGTACAAGGTGCAGTTGAAACTGGGTACCAGACTTAGAAAAGACAGTCTGCACAAGGACGGAAAGGAGGCATAAAGTAGAAAGCAAGGGTTTCACTGTGCAGTCGAAAGTCGAAGAAAAACAAGAGGATCAGATCTCAAGTGCCTCACGATGAGTCATAGGTGAGTGTTGGGGGCATGTTGTCCCTGTATTATGAAAGGAAGCGAAGAACAAGGAATAAAAGGGAAAAAGTGAGCTTTGCGGGAGACACAGTGACTGTCACTGGGTCGAAGCGAGCAAAAGAACATAAAATATGGAGCGAATTGTGGAAAAGAAAGTCGTTGAATGAGGAGATCGAGGACGATAGATCAGCAAGGGAGAGGGATCAAGAATGAATCAGAAAGTGGGAAAATCCACCATTGGATGATTTGGAACATTGCATGAGAAGGAAGGAAAGATAGGTTGGTGAAGCCCAAAAAAAGAGGGTCAAGTTGACCTAGGGTTTTAGACACCTAGGGTTTTTGTATTTAGGGTTTTGGCACCTAGGTTTTAGCCTAAGGCTATCGGTGAGGTATTGTAATGTATAAATAAAGGTCAAGATGACCTGGGTTGGGTTGGTCATTAAGTATTGGTATGATATTGTTGTTGATATAGCTCTATTATTGTGTGAGAGATTATCATATTGGGGGAGAGAAGTGATGAGAGAGAGAGCCTTTTGGTATTGTAATATCTTCAGCTGTGTGTGAAGATCAAGTCCTGTAGTTGGCTGCACAGTAAGGGGAGGGAAAGAGAGAGAAGAAAGAAGATATTCTAGTTGAGAGTGCAGACAAGATGGTATGCTTTTCCTTAATAAATCATAAGCATAGTTATGTGGACGTAGCCCTAGAGAGAGGGTTAACCACGTATACCTTGTGTTGTGGATGTGTGATTGATGCTTTGATCTCTGTTGCTATTGTATTATTGTTTGCATTGTTGAGTTAGATCAGATCTATAGCTGTGAAGGAAAGATCTAGCAAGTTTAATGATAGATGCATGTTATGTTGTTGTTGCAATAAGAACCACTTGATATTCCCCTAGTTGTAGACATCTTTGTCCTGCAACCCCCTCATAGTTTCTTTGGGTGAGACTGCATCTACTTTGCAGGTGCTGCCAAAAGGGCCAGTAGCTAGGGCGTGTTGGTACGCTCTTGGAGATGAGTCCTGGGTCTGCCCTTGTGCCAACATCACTTGATTCCAATTTTTGTTTCATTTTGTTTCTCTAGTTAGGTTGGTTTTATTAATATTTTTTATTACTATCATTTTCCTTCATCCTTCTTAATGGTTTCTTTTGTGATTTTGAAGTTCTCACAATGTATCCCAATCACATGTCTAATCGTATCACATCTAGGGCATATAGCCTAAACATCTATGTAATATGATGTGAAATTTTCATATCTCCCCATAAATGTAAGACCTTTATGCACTATCACAATTCAAGATCTGGTGGAGGAACATAACTTATCAATAAAAATATAAATTTGAAAAATAGAGAGCTAAGAGACTTTAATTAACAACAAATTTCTATGTTATATGAGCTAAACAATAATTTTTTAGATGAAATGTTTGTAGTATACTAGGAATCACCACTCCAGAAATTTGATAATCAATAATCAAGTTAGCAGGTCTCACCATCAAAGGTTCCATCCCTAGTACCTTTAAAGGTTAACTAGAATCACCCCATCCATCTATATCTTGAAACATAAGAGAATCAAATATTATAATAGGTAAAGGATTGGTGAAAGGATTTTCAGGTCACATGGGACATACAAGTATCTCCACCAGGACTATGGATGCTTGCTGGTAGTGGAGCAAAGGTTGTGACACTGGGGTGACTCCATCAGGGATATGGACACTCACTGGAAGAAGAGAGACACCATATAAATTCACTATGATTTTTATTCTCATCATTATTGATGTTTCATTTTTATTATTCTACCTTCATCTTCCTTTCTAGCCATTTACCATGTGAATAAAATATCGATTTGAAAGCAACCTGTTAATTGGAAAAGGTCTGAATCCTGTTTGAATCACCTCAGTCTTTACAATATTCAAGTTATGAGATCTATCTTTTCTCTCTTATAATTTTTTATGATGAAGAACCCTTCCTAAGTTCTATGTAGACATCATCTTGCAGAGATTTAAGCCTTCACTCAGTGTGTCTCCATTTGTTGTGATAGGCACTAATAACCTCCATTTTTCATTTGATATTGCTTACCTCCCTAGAAAATCGAGCCCATTATATTTTGAGACTAAGAGAAATCATCATAAGTCTCCCTCTCCACCTCAAGATAATTATAAAACTCATGTTTTTACTTGAAAAAATCATCAAGACTTGGTGTTGAAATCCAAATTTAAAATTGACAAAGTTTCTTCTAACTTCTCCAAACAATTCGAAGGATTTTCTTCTAACTTCTTCGAACAGTTCGAAGGAGTTTCTTCTAACTTATGTGAATATTTCAGAGGAGTTTATTCTAACTTTTTTGAACAATTCAGAGGCATTTCTTCTCATTTCTCTGAATAGTTTGGAGGAGTTTCATATAACTTCTATAAACAGTTCAGAGGAGTTTCTTCTAAATTCTCCTAACAGTTTAGAGGAGTTACTTTATTCTTCCCCGATATGCAATGATATCGTACAAGTTAGAGAAAACTCCTTTGATGTTCATGCAGGAGCATCGTCATCAAAAAACACATGGAGAGACAACTCAGTGCCCTAGTGTGCCTTTTGAATTATTTTTGAATTTTAAAAGTTGGTGTATCCTGAGAATATTTTTGAACGGATTGAAAATTAAAGAAGACCTAAATGTTTGGAAGCCGAACGATCACGTAAGATCGGGAGAATATCAGATTTTCCTTTAATTTAATAGATCACCACACAGATCTGGAGTTTTTTGCTCTTATCTGCCTGTCTCAGAATTTAATGTAATAGATCTTAGGTAGTTTTTAGCTTTACTTCGATAATATAGGTAATCAGAGGGAACCCTAGGAACCCACTTATATAAGTAGACACATCGTACAACCAAAAGGGGGAGAGGTTGCTGCAAATTAGTAGAAGATCGATGTGATCTATTTGTTGTTGAATTTTAGCTGTTGTTCTTTATCATATATGTAGACATTTACACCTGAATGAAGATAAATGAGGGACATTGATCTAATGTCTGGTGTTATTTTTTCTTAAATATTCTCTGTTACTTTTTGTTTCATGAATGTCACACACCCACGACGGGGCGTAAAAATTTTCGTTCTTCTTAAGAAAAAAAATACCCTCATTCGGGGTCCCTATTCCATCCTTCTCTTCTAGAGATTTAAAGCCATGATCTCCATGCTCCAAAATGAGATGAGAGCAGGCATATATACTCTCCCAATATATTTTGGTTCTTTCATCCCCCTATACTTGCATATGACCTTGGATATGAACAGATGCTACGAAAACAGGCGCCAAGAAGACCACCACACGAAATCCTCCAGAGTGGAAAACCTCTGAATTTTACGATCCGACGTCGCGTTTCCTCATGGATTTTGATGACCTTGATTTATTTCAGGACTTTGACGTTTGGGAGTTTCAAATGTTCCTACACCTTTTATTTCCAAAGTACTTCATACTTGAAGTTACATATTGAGCACCACGCATCCCTTCTGATTGACGATTATGATCTTCTTTGGGACTTCAACGTTCGGGAGTTTCAAGAAATCCAACTCTTTTTCCTTTGAAGTACTTCATACCCAAAGTTCCAAATCAGGTGCCACGCGTACAAATAAACCAATGACTCGGGTCCAATTTGGGAATTCGGCATTCAGGATTTCCAGATGCTCACACCACCATTTCTCCCAAAGTGATTTCACCTGAAGTCAATGATCTATCAACACATGTCTCTTTCAAATCGATGGTCACGATTTAATTTGGGAGTTCTCAACTCTCGTGACCCCACCTTACTCTGAAGTGGCTATCTTTGGAAATGGATATTTGTTGACACCTTTCCTTGGCTGACGAACAACTCAGATGAACTCTGACTCTTCGACCTTTGGGAGTTCTTGTTCAACCCCTCCCCTTTTTCCTAGAGTGACTTTCCTCCGAAGTGCAGGATCTGACGATAGTTGTTCCTCTATCTTGGATGGCTGAGAGTTTCTTCGTCTCTTCGGGCTTCGAGAGTGTAAACCCCCCCAAACTCACTTTCTTCCAAGTGCTTACACCCGAAGTCAATGATCTGTCGATGCATGTCTCCCATAGATCAATGACTACAAATCACTTTGACTCTTCGGGCTTTGAGAGTTTCAATCTCTCTGCACTTGCTTTCTCTCGTAGTGATTACACTTGAAGTTGAAGTTCTTTTGACATGTGTCCTCTCTCTCGGATCGATAGTACAGAAGGACTCCGTTACTCCGTGGATTTCCAAAGGAGCTCATGAGTATCCACCTAGAAAATTTTCTAGGTCTGACGATCATGATCCAACCAATACCGATGTGTTCACCAATCGACGGATCACAGTGATTGTGGGGCCCCAATGTGCACATGCTTTATCAGATATCTCAACCTCTGCAATCTAAAAATTACTCACCCAAATCTGTTTAATCAGGGTCGTTTATCTTCTAGCCCAACGAGATCAATGACGTTGGTGAATTACAGGCCGCGAACTAGAGTGTCTACTGATTTCACCTTCGCGCTCTGCAATGATTCCCCACGATCAATCTTCGTTCACAGATCAAAAGTTCACACCGATTGAGGGGTCCAATCTCTACAATCTGGGAAGTTCTCACCTGACTCTGATCTAATCCTAGTCATTGATCTTCCATTCCGAACGAGATCAATGTCATTGGTTGGTTGCAGGCCATGAACTAGAATGTCTGTTAATTTCACCTTCATGCTTCGCAATGATTCCCAACCATCGATTTAATCTAGCGGTTGGTGTTTGATTCGTTAACTCCAGTGGGTATTTGAGTCTATCTGATGACCCGTATGGCTTCTCCTCCCAATAAATGGCTTGCATCCATCTCCATTGTCAGGTTCTTAAGTCATCTATGACTCTTGTTACTCTAGTAGTTTGAGTAACTTTGACTATCATGAAATTTGACATCTCAGATCTTCGATCTCCTGAAGTTCTGAAACCTTCATGAGCTAACTCCTTTTAGTGAAGGGTCCATAGACCCAACTCACATGGACCTTCAGATGACTCTTGGGCTATGAACTCTACTCTTAGTCAGGTTTTTGGTTAAGGACTTGGGCACGAGTTCAAAGTCTCTTAGACTACTAGTCTGAAGGAAATGCCTCCCTAACTCACAAAACATTAAGCTTTGAAATAGGGCAAGGTAAACTCATGAGGTTATCGAAATGGTAGTAGTGCTAAGAGGTTTGCTCCGAATTTGGAACTATGCTATAATTCCCTGGGGATATGCCTTCGAGGAATTAAACTAGAGAATATGGAAAATAAAGTAGAAGCATAAGTTCTGAAGGGAACAAATGCAAACTCACAACTTAATCATTTCAATACAGAAACCATTTATAGACATATAAATACATGCATGCATCCATTATTTCCAATTCAAAGCACAAGGAATGAAAACACTTATCAAAACCATAAGGCGTGATGTGACTATTGGAAGTGCTTATTTCCACCCAACCATAGGCTCAGTCACTCCTAATGTATTTACCATTGGCCACCCCATAGCTTAGACCATGATTATTTCAGATTCAATCTCTTTCTTCTATCTCAAGAAAAGTTAGGGATGAAGGTTACTCTCCTTCTCCCAATACAAAAATATATAGGGACGAAGGTTAGTCTCCTTCTTACGACTCAATCTCTATTTCCTGCAATTAGAACTCACTTTTCCTCTTTTAGTCCTTCCTCGGAACTGAGAGCTTAGTCTCTCGTCTCTGCACTCTTTGCATATTTCCTCCATGACCCCCACACTTTCCTTTCTTTCCTTTTCCAGCAAGATTGTGTGTGGCTCATATTCCCAGTTTGTGGTCAGGTATGGAAGCCTTACAGATGGGCGGTCTTCCCCATCCCCTCATTAACTCTTGAGGAGGCCTTCCCACCTACCATCCTTACTGTAATTCATTCCTAGGTTAGAAATTTTTTATGATCCTAAGAAATTAAATACAGCAAAGTACTGGTTTGGTGGAGGTTAACGTAACCATTCCTGGTCCCCTCCACCACCTTTTCCTAGCATTTGTGGTCTCTCTTAGCACATCCCATTTCCAGTAGTCATGCAACACGTATTCATTTTATATTAGAATAACATAATTTACATTCATCGACCTTTTATACAAAGGTCCATTAAATCAAGCATTCACACCTTTGAGTTTGCCATAGTTCCTTGGCCAATATAGTTATATTTGCAAATTGGGGGAAATAGGGTGTTAAAATTCCCTCCCCCGTAAAGGAACATCGTCCTCGATGTTCTATATGTCAACATGATATGTATATACAAGAGTAAACAAAATCAGATATGCATGTCTCATGTCATCCTCCATTTCCCACGTAGTCTCATCTGGGTCAAAGTGTTTCCACTGCAGCTTGACCTGTGCAATGGTTGATCTAGGGGATAAATATTTTCTCAAAATTCAAAGTTCTCGGAATTGTTTCAAATCAAACAGGAGCATAGGTCTCATCGTCACGAACCGAACGCAACTTGTTTGGGTTCAAACGAACATTGGATGAGAGAGATATCACGTTCTGTTCAAAACGACCAACATGCAAAAAAAATTGTGCTGACTGTATAGTTCGTACGGATGATGACATGGTAGACCATACGACATGTGGCAGGGTCATACGACATGTGTTAGACAACCATGTGGACAGTTGGCAGTTGACGTGGCAGATGTGGACGAATGGTCTGCTGACATGTGGCATATTTTGTCCAATGGTTTGGTGCCACATGGCCCAGTCGTGGGTTTCCACATGGTACCCTGTTATTGGTTGGTTGTATAAAATTTATTTAGAGTCCACCGGACTCAACCCTGTGACCTCCACCCGCATGCAAAGTCTTTGCAAATTCCACCAACCAATGTGCCATAACATATTGCTTATTATATATATGGTGCGAATTATATTTAAGTTTGAATGTTTTTAAATTGGCACGGGGGTCGGGCTGGGGCTTAGCCCCAGCCCGCGGTTATATTGATTATGTTAGATGTCCATCGGTTTAAAACCTTTGAGCACACATTTCAAACTTTAAACCCCTGGTCGTATACCTTGCAATATGACCATGGGCGTGCGACATGTTTTACTCATAGCCCTATTTGTATGAGCCCGGTCACATGTGTTGGTGCATAGAACCACCAGCGCTCCTGACCATTGTCATTTGATTGGACTTGGCCCCTTTTATATGCGCGTGAGGTCATGTGGTGGCCATGTGCCTGTGGGCCTTGGCGATTAAGGGTCAGCGCATAATCGTCCTACAGTTTGTACCGATTGTGTGGTTGCGCCTGGTGCTGGGTTTTTCCACATTTATGCATGTGGGAGCTAGGTTGAGGAGGCAAGGGTGCATTTTGGTGATCCAGAGACAACAAGTTTGAAGGGGAACTTCCAGGAAGCCTATCTTCTTCAATTTTTGGCCAAATGAGGTGCCAAAAAAGCCCCGTTAGGGGTTTTTGGACGTTCTAAAGCCATTGGAGCCGTCTATTTGGAATTTTGAGAATTGTAAAGCACATATTTGAGCACTTTGAGAAAATAATACAAAAGATCCATTGGAAGATGGACCAGGAGATGTAGCCCAAGAGAGGGGTGAACTCCTTTATCATTTTTTGTGTTATGTGTTTTTTGTTCACTGTTTATTGTTGTTGTTTATATGCATCTTGAATGAGTAATTTCTATAAAAGTTGTGTTGCAAAATTGATCCATTTTCATTTTAACACATGAAATAAATCTTGCAAATATTTTCAAGAATACAAGTCTTCTT
>ML874309.1:2281-19026 GCA_009831015.1 Picea engelmannii | reverse complement strand
GTTCAGTTCCCGATCTTAGGTCGATGGTAAATTCCAATTCCCTCTTTGGTGGCAACCCTGGTAACTCCTCTGGGAAGACATCTGAAAAATCTCGTACTACCGGAAGGTTTTCCATTCCTTCTGCCACACCTTTTTCGTTTAACGCAAGGATCACATATAGTTGGCATCCCTTGCACATGATCTTCTATAGCTATAGGGAAGAGATGAACCTTAGGTAAATTCCCTAGTTCCTACCTATGATCACGTGTCTTTGGCCCTCATCATCGACCAAGATCAATTGTTTCATCTTACAATTGAGTATCACCTCATGCGATTCCAACCAGTCCATACTGATCACGACGTCATAAGACACTAAGATCATGACGTACAGGTTGGACCTAGTGACAAACTCTCCCAGGTTAAGGCTACAACTCATAACCTTCCCTCCAACCTTTTGTTTGGCTCCCGAAGCCATTTCTACAAATCTAAACTCTCCCTATTCGGTTGCCTTTACCTTAATTATTTTTAGCACTGCACCAGAAATAAAACTCTCTGTAGCACCTAGATCTATAAAAATACTAAGGGTCTAGTCAGTGACGGTACCTGACATCTAGAGAAAAGTCAACTGGTGCTCTGCCTGGCGATTATTCATCGTTGCATGAATCCAATGGGATTTGCCCAAATCTCCCATGGTAGTGGGTTCGGATGATCCAGATGCTCTGGTCCTCTCAAATGGGTAGTCACATTGGTAATGTGGCTCTCCACATGTCCAACACCCTTTCTTTGGTCCAGTACTCCTAGTACCTGAAATAGAATTTGAGGGCCCACCATCCTGGAACCCTGGTCTGTTCTGCTGAATAGGCCCAAACTGATGTTACTGCGGTCAACATTTTTGTTGGCGTTGTGGTCCTCTGTAAGGAGTTCATTGCTAAGGCACTCATCGTCGAGGTGTAGTGAAAGTGGATCCTCTCAGGATGCCATGATATTATTGTGGATGTCTAGCTAGTGTCTAATGTTGTTGCGCACCAGATGACACATGTCCTACTGGTCTCACTAGCGTCCTACTTTGACCCCCACTAATGATATCCTCCTCTGCTATGAGGGCCTTCTGGACAACATCATGCAAGTTTTGAGGCATCAAAATCCTCACCTTTGCACGAATGTTGACATTAAGGCTGAACACAAACTTGTTGACCTTAATTTTCTCAGTACTCAGGTGTGAAGCATACCGAATCATCTCCATGAAATGAGACTTGTACTCGGGCACCGTATGACCACCCTGTCATAAGGCATTGAACTCGTTGAGATGACACCCAATGAATTTCTCAGATAGATACCTCTCTCGGAACCATTCCTTGAACAATTCCCATGACACGTCTTCGAAGACCATTTTCAATTGTAGTAGGAGTGTCTTCCACCAGAGAAGAGCGCTCCCTTTCAGTTGAAATACCACCATGCAAAACTTCATGTTGGAGGTATAGTCGCAAAGTGAAAAGAAGATCTCCATATTCTCCAACCATGCCTCAACAGTTGTGTCGTCCGGGGCACCAAAGAAATCAAGAAACTTGACCTTCTCGAGTTCACAATGAATACTACTAGTACCGACCAGGGCACATGGTGGACCCTCAGAAGGTGTCAATTCCCTAGCCTCATCTCTATCCAAACGATTAATCAGTGCCTCACACATCCTCTGAAAGGACCTCGTCATCCCAACCACATCGCCCACAACTACATATTCCTTCCTGAAAACATGTTCATCTCCATGGGGGTTAGACCCCTCGAGCGTGGATGTTATTGGGAGCGTCACGCCTCCTCCCCTAACAACTCATGGTCTACCTTCACGGTGTCCTCTAACCATGATTACCTGCACGAAAAAAAATCAATTTAATTAGTGAAATTTATAATCAAATATCTAATCAATGGAAGATGTGGTGATCCCAAGTCACAGGTCGAACCGGCTCTGATACCATTTGTAACATTCCTCGTCGTTACGAAAACAAGCAAGCATAACGAGTACAAATTTTTTTTTGTAGGAAAATAATAATGACAATACAATCAATCATCACAACTCAACGACAAACACAATGCATGCAATTCAGGAAACAAACAAACATAATGACCTAGCATACTATAACATCAAGCAGTTGGATGCAACTTACGATAATCAATCAGAAAAAAATAAAGATGACTAACCATCTATCCTACCCTGCAAGGTTAGGACCTCCAGGACACATAAGAAATTCTCAAGCCCAAGTTCCCATCGATTTTGACCATTTAAGGTCTCAAGGCTGGTGAGTGTTCTAAGGAATAAGGAGGTGTCTACATCCCACCCAACACAAGAAAGAACATGCCTACTAAGCTAAAAATCAACATCAATCCATCCAAATGCAATAGCTTCAATGATGCATGCAGCTAGAACATTCCCAGTGAGTGGGAGACAATCACATTAAACATTACAAAACAAGCACAACCTTACTCATAAAAAAAACATCATCCACATCAGGAGGTGCATTACCCTAAGCTAGGTTTCATATGCACTTATCGATCAATGCACACAATGATCCAATCATAAGGTATCACGTTGCCACATTGAGACAAGTGCGCTAGGGACCCAAGTGCAAAAAAAATAATTATAAACCTTCAACCAAAATAAAATCCAATGTGCCTGAAATCCAACTTCCACTGTCATACGTTATATGACCTCGTGTGATGAAGGCACGCTAAACAATAAAGAAAACATGGATGCATGGTGACTATAATCGATACATTTAATTAGCGCAACGACTAGATGTAATTCATTAGAAATTATCATCATAAAGACTAAATCACAACATAAGTAACCAATCACTATCTAAAAGTAGAAGCACCTAACCATATTCAAGCAACATTATACTTTCCATTCAAGGGTTTATGTTTCCAATAAACTCATTTATAAATTTTTACTTCTTGGGTTCTAAAGCCCTACAATGAAATCAAATCTTAAATTCCAAGGATTTAAATGAAAATGGGGGGGAGACAAGCATCGGATAGTGTTAGCATAGGGGCAGACCCAAGGTTCAATGCTACAAGAGCGCACCAACAAAACCCTAACTACCGACCCTTTTGGCAACACCTGCGAAGCAGATGAAGTCTCACCCGAGGTAGAGGCAGGGGTGGTTGCAGGACTCAAACGTATGAAACCTTAGCTAGGACACAGACCTGCGATTATATCATTTATAGAGCACTTAGCATCGATTATTCATCAATATTCAATTCTTATTAGACTTCGCAGATAGCACAGAGCATCGCAGTAGTCACTTAGATCTAAGGTAACTTAGCGCTTAGAAATAGTAAACAAGTTAGATCCAATAGTTCAGCACTAAGTATCTTCACACATATCAGATCTACTATGCATACTTATCTAATCAGCACAAAGCATAAATATATCCATCTAAATATATCAAAGCACTTAGCAAAATCAGAGATAAGCACAACAAGTCAAGGCACAAAGCATAACACACAGATTTATGTGGTTCCCCCCACCCTGGGGCTACATCCACCAACTCTTCTTCTATATTATCATCGGCCAATTGGTTACAATAACAAATCCGTAGGAACCCTTACTTCATACAGGACAGAAAATCTGAGCAGCCTACTAGATCCTTCTTCCCTACCTTTCAGCACAAAGCCTTCTATGTCTTCACATGTGGACTTACACTAAGCTCTACAGGTCTATACAGAATGCACAAAGCTCTCGATCACACGGATCCCTTCTTGGCACTTAGCCTATATCACATAGATACAATATAATCATTTTCTCTCTACTAGATGCCTATATGTCTATTTATACATACAAAATGGGCCTAACTATGGGTAAACCCACGGGTCGACATCCCTTTCCCATTACATATTCCCAAAACCCAAAAAGGGACCTGAAAGTGGATCGATATCCCTTGATCTCTGCTTCATCTAGCACTCCATCTTCGACAGGTTGTCAAAGTCCCAAAAATGGTCAAATATGACCAAGTAACTCAAAACTTGATCAAGGGCCAACAGGCCCCCAACACTCACCTTTGACTCGTCCTGAGTCATTCTGGTCTAAGAAATTCCACCTCGAATGCCTCGAGCTACTTGAACTTGTTTCACTACTACTACTTCTTCCTCAGTGAACTTCTGGATGAGTGCATCATTGACTGGTCTTTCTAGGCATTGTTCTGTTGAACTCACAACTTGTTCAAGTTCTACTCCTTGGCTTTCAACTTCAGTGAACAGTTGGCATGCCTTCTCTTGCACTGGTTGAAGTCATTGAGATACTTTCATCACTTTGGTCTGGATCGTGTGGATATGTTTCTAGGACATGCATTTCTCTGGAAACCTCTTCATTCTCTCGACTGGTGACAAGGCCTTTAGCTGTGCCTATAACGTATCTGCATGTTGCTTCGCTTCTTGGAGCTACGACTCCAATGCTTGTAACTCTAGATTCTCTGTGAGGTTTTCATACGTCTGAGCACTCCTAGAGCTCAGGTTCTTGCACTCCAAGGTAAGAGCTTTCATTCTGCCAACTGCGTTGTGAGTAGTTTCCTCTCTTAGGTATCTTATTTCTTGAGGGTTCTCAAGCACATTACGAAGTTCCAGGTCAGCGATGCGCTGCTGAAGTTGTTGGATCATTTCTTCGAGATATGCCACCTACTGTATAATCCATTCTTCATATTTCACTTATATGACGGTCACAGACCAAAGTCCTCTACTGACCAGTTCCTTTACTTCTAGTTGCTCTACGATCAACTGCTCCTTTCTCTATTGTATCTCTACTTTCTCGTTCTCCCACTATGCTTGAAGAGCAAGTTTTTCTCATTCAACACCACTACGTTGCTCGAAAAGTACTCCCTGTACCAATGTCAAAGCCTAGATGGCTTGCATTGTCTCTTCCTTATCTCATATAAGGCGAGCTTCAACTTTATCGGCAATCTAGTGCAATTGGGCCGACTCATCTTTTGTTTCTATTGTTCCTGCAGTCAGAGGCGCCGTGGAGACTACGCGGCTAGACTAGAGTGCCTGTTGCACTCCTTGGAGTTCAATATCGATGCGATTATACATATTCTCCTGCTTCACCTCTTGATTCTCTAATACCTCCTGTGAAGCATCGTTCACAGCTGCAATGATGAAATTGAAATCATCCAATCTGAGGGTATTCCACATCTTGTTTAGAGGGGCTCTAGGTTTCTTTCGGAAGGAATATTTCATAGGTGAGACCTTCCTTTTCTTTGATGACTCTTCTTCATCCCTAGGTGGTGGTACTTCACCTTTCTGTTGTTCAATTTATGCACCTTCGATCTCTTCGCCATCACCCCCTTCATCTGGTGAAATGGATGCAGTCCTCACAGATGTGTCATCTACATCATGAACCTCTTCAGGATTCTTCATCTTTCTTGTTCTGGGTGTATCCTGCACAGCTTCTGGGCTATCTACATCAGAAAACTCCGTAGGGTTGGCTAGAATAAGGAGGTCCGTAGACCATTCCTTAGTGATTTACTCTAAGTCTTCCTCTGTTAGCTTGTAATATGACTGCAACTGTTGCTTGTGCTCATCAACACGTGTTGTTATATAAATGAAGTGGCGGTCCATGCTGAACTTCATTAAGGGTCAAAACTTGTGGAGGGTATTTGGGGTCATCCGAGGCTTGGACTAGATGGCTTGTTTCAACTAGTTGTAGTAAGTATGGAAGAAGGCATTGGACTGCCACTGCTTGTTCATATCATTAGAGTACCATAGCGTACAAAAATTCATGGTTGGAGGTTTGAAGGGCTCGATGTCTGGGAAGGTCACACCTTATGGCATTTCCCATGCAATGAATGCGATTAGGATGAGAAGCCAGCTAAAGTGGAACTCATGCCCTTGGTCTTGCGCTTATCTGCAATCAAGCTCCATCTAGTTTACAAGGTACTGCACCCAATTCATCTGTAGTCCCTCCGCGCACTTTTCTGTGAGATCAGCTACGAATCCAGTCACTTGGGTGGGCCGGTTCTTGGGAACTATCTTGCCTACGATCAACTGACATGTGAGGCGCACTGCATCGTTCTAGATAGAGGTTACCTTGTAACCTTGCATGCCCTTCTCGATATCGCCATAAGTCTTTTTGATTCTCTACGTTAATGCTCGATCTGAGGTCTTTCCAAGGTAAAAATCTTGTGGGTTAGGGCCCTACATGCTTAGACTTGTGATCCGATTGATCAAGGTTGGATCCACAGTGATGTGATGGTTCAACCATAAGTAACCTCTTTGATAGCACAACAGTAGTAACTTTACACATGCATTCACCTCCTGATGTCGTCCGAAGTGCGAGATCTTCATCACATTGAGCATTGTGGATTGCATGAGGTTCTGGGTCCATGGGTGCGGGATAATCTTCAAATTTTTACCTTTAGTCTTGGTCAGATACTTGTGTAGGGTGAGCATGTTGTAAGCCTTCTTGTTGCCAAGGTTGAAGTCACTGAACTTCAACGCTGCGAGCTTATCCTGGTCGGCTCGAACTACGCATATCCCTTTTGGGAGGTACATTGTGACCAAAGCATAGTCAAAATCTTTGGGCACATTGTCTAGGTTGATGGTGCTGCTTAGAGGGGGTAGGTAGGAAAGTAGAATGCTCAGAATTAGATTGGCATTCGCAATGTCGTCTTTGTGCTTTGTTCTTGTCTCTGTCTCAATTCTAGTGTTCTTGTATCTAATGTTCTTGTAGTTTTGATATCTGGGCTTCTAGTGTCAAATAGCTTATATTTGTTCTCCTTCTCTTCAATCAACTGCACGATCCTTCTGGTCATGAAATATTTTAGCTCTTGTCTCTGCTATTGTAATACCTTTTCTTCTTCCTTCTTTCTGGCCTAATCTCTCTCAATCCAAGGTTTTCCAAGTAACATAGTAAACATGGTGTTATCCTCAATAAACTTGATAATCTCAAAATCTTCTTCTGTCGAAGTTCCATTGACATTCATAGATATCTGAGTGAGCCTTCCACATAGGTTCACCATTTTTCCTCTGAATATTCATATTCCTCCTAATGAAGGGGTCATATCAGGCTTCCCTATGGCTTCCCAAGTTCTTTCTGGCATAATGTTCACTGGTGTTTCTTCATCAAGGAAAGAGTCAATGTCAAAGTCTCCTATTCATGCTTCAATGCATTATTTTTCTTTAAAAATCTCTAGTAGCTTAATATGTGGATGATTGTTCAAGGTGTCTTTCATCTACAACAATACCTTCTCTGATTCTTGTTGGGGTTCTACTATTTATGGATCTACCTTAGGGTTTTCTTCATTCAAATTCATTCTTTCGAGCTTAGCAATCATTCTAAGGCAATCCAATACTTCATGGTCCAAAGCTTTGCAACAAAGACAACTAGGTCTTCCACCAGGGAATTTCTTATCTAGATGTCCCGATCTTCTACAACTGTAACATAGGGTTAATCCTCTCTTCCTTTTAAATGGTCCCCAACTTCTTCTATACTGCGCACTAGGATCATGGTAGCTAGTCTGCAAAAAATTCTCTCTAGGATCTTGCATCCATTTGTTAGTCCAAACATTCTTTCTATCCATAGGTATAACATATCTATCACTATTCTTATTAGATCTATTCATATCAAGATTTCTTTTATATATCAGAGCCCTAGTTTTTAAGCCAGGACATAATCTATCAAACATACCTAGATCCATACTCTAGAAACAAAAATTTTCACTTATTTTACTTCTATAGAGCACAAATCTTCCAGATCTAAGACCTTTTAACTATTCTTACCTTTATTAGAGCACAAAGTTTACATGTCTTACTTCTTTTCTGTAGATCTAACCTCTCTTCTTCAGAAACTTCCACTTTTACCTTTCTTAAAGCACAAAGTGTTCAGATCTTGCTTCTTTTCTTCAGATATGTCCTTCCCTTCTTTAGCACGGAGCTTTTCAGATCAAGTGGATTACTACGGACTAGGGCACAGATCCATGCATAGAGATTCCACAGTTTCAAGATGAATCTTTTCACAAAGTGACTTCTTCCTCAGTTCCCAACAATCACAATTTCAGGTCCCAGCAACGGAACCATTTGTTGGCACAGGGGCAGAACCAAGGTTCAACGCTACAAGTGCGCACCAACAAAAACCTAACTACTATTCCTTTCGGCAACACCTGCGAAGTAGATGAAGTCTCACTAGAGGTAGAGGCATGGGTGGTTTTAGGACTCAAATGTCTACAACCTTATCTAGGACACAGATATGTGATTATATCGCTTATAGAGAACTTAGCATCGATTATTCATCAAAATTCAGTCCTTATTATACTTCGCAGATAGCACAGAGCATCGCAGTAGTCACTTATATATGAGGTAACTTAGCACTTAGCAACAGTAAATAGGTCAAATCTAGTAGTTCAACACTAAGAATATCCACACATATCAGATCTACTATGCATACCTATCTAATAAGCACAAACCATAAATATATCCATCTAAATATATCAAAGCACTTAGCAAAAGCAGAGATAAGCACTTAGCAAAAGTAGAGATAAGCACAACAATTCAAGGCACAAAGCATAACACATAGATTTATGTGGTTCACCCCCACCCTGGGGCTACGTCCACCAACTCTTCTTCTATATTATCATCGGCCAATCGGTTACAAGCACAAAGCTATAGGAACCCTTACTTTGCACATGACAGAAGATCTGCACAGCCCGCTAGATCCTTCTTTCTTTCCTTTTAGCACAAATCCTTCTATGTCTTCACACAGGGACTTGCACTAAGGTTTGTAGGTTTATACAGAATGCACAAAGCTCTAGATCACACAAATCCCTTCTTGGCACTTAGCATATATCACATAGATACAATAAAATTCTTTGTTCTCTACTAGATGCCTATATGTCTATTTATACATACAAAATGGGTCTAAGTGTGGGTAAACCCACGGGCCGACATCCCTTTCCCATTAAATATTCCCGAAACCCAAAAAGGGACCCGAAAGTGCGCCGAGATCCCTTGATATCTGCTTCGTCTGACGCTCCATCTTCGACAGGCTATCGAAGTCCCAAAAACGGTCAAATATAACCAAGTAACTTCAAAAGTTGGTCAAGTGCCAACAGAGAGCCTTTCTCAAAGTCATGCAAATGTGCATTATTTAGTGACGATTTCGTGAGAAAACATTAAAAATTGCTTCACAATAAATTAGATAAATCAATAACATCAACCCATTATTATATAAAAATCAGAAAAATCACAACCATCATTGAATCAACACCCTTTATTAACATTTTTATATCCTAACATTCACTTAATTAATACTAATGCTCTAGAATGACAATAACGAATTTGTTTTTACTCCCATTAAGAAAATCAATTGATACCATAATCATACTAATTAATGATCAACCTCGTTTATACATCATTACTAATACCTAGACAACATATGTAAAACTCTGTGCAATAATTAATATTGATATCATGGCAGTGGCAATGACAATTATCAACCTGGTTTATACATTATTAAAAAAATGCCCAAACAACACAACATAAAACTCTATGCAAGATTAATAGTGATATCATAAATGAACCAGAACTAATAATGTTGATGCCAACTATTAAACAACTAAAATCGTTGATCATTATTGCAATGTTATATGATTGTTATATAAAAATTTAAAATGGGTTTAACAGTTGTTTAATCACATTTGTCAACACAACATCCTTTATTACAACAATAAATTTGTTACGTAAAAAAATAGCCATGGCAATTAAATACTCTGAAATTTCAGAACATTAACAAAAGGGATATCGCCACTAACATTTACTCCAATATGCAGAAAGAAATAGGGATCCGCCCATGCCATAATTATTGCCTCCATCTTGACATCTCTACCCAATAATATATCATTTCCACCATCGATAAATCCACAGCCCGAGTTCCTACTTTTCAGTCGGGTAAAAGCCTTAGATCACTGCCACAAGCAAATTAAAAATCATTCGCTACAGGTGACGGTGAGCATGGAAGCGGGATCAACATGCAGGTCATGCGATGATAAGGAGGGAGAGAATGCGTTCGTTGGGTGAGATCGATCCTTCTCTCAGGACACTAGAGCATTTGGTTTTCAACAGGAAGCTTCTAAAGGAACGTTATGACTAGCCACCTTAGGAAGGAAAATGGAATGGGTTAGATCCACCACTCCAAGTTTATTAACTTACCATAGTTTAAATTGCAGTGTGTCATTCAGGATGCACTACGTGCTACAAGGGTTCCACTCGCCTGCATTCTGATTTTATTTGTGTGACATGCCCTTCAAGACGCACTACGTGCTCCAAGGGTGCCACTTTCCTATTGAATGAATTTGGTAGATGTCAAATCCCTGAAGTCAATACTCCGTTAGGTGACCTTGTGGGAGACTAAGGAGCTCTAAGGAATAAGGAGCCTGTCTTATTGTGCACCCCTTAGAATCATCGTGAGCGATTGTCACAGTTTTCCCTCATAGAATCGTGAATCTCAGGAACTAGGTGATCATTAACCTACAGTTCAAGCCACGACGGGAGTGCTAGTAGGTTGAGGGCTGCTACCACACATCTCCCTCAATGTCTCTGGTTGTCATGCGTGACCCCTTTACTCAAAATGTGAGTCTGTTTGGAAAGATATCGTCAACCTGCATCCATCAATGAATCATGTCAGCTATAATCAATCAACATCATAATATCTAGTCATATGTCACATCTGTAATATCAAAAACATTCAACCATAACAATCCACTCCCTTACTCAATCTGGAGTCCAAGGAGATCCCTTGATGCCATCAACCTCCTCTAACGTTCAGAGTCCTTCACACTCAGGAAAACCAATCAATAGCACATGTCAATATAAATATAACAAGACAACACATCATCAGATCCTCAACATCTCATAATCATAATCAAAACAGTCAATATATAATGAATTGGATCACTTTCACTCAAGTGTCCTCAAAGAATAAGTCCAATCAGCTATGCGCAAGAGCGGGATGTTACATCCCATGCCTATTTAATGGGTGCATGATCCAAGGATTGTACACACATTTAATGAAAATTTGGTCTCATAACTCATGCCTGAGGGTACCAAAGTTGTGAGGCTACACCGTAAAGTATGCCAAATGGCACCTTGATGGAATTTCAAGTATTTTATATCAATTTTACACGATTTTTTTCCAGGAATCCAATCGTGTGATATGTTTCTTCATTTGATCAATGTGTAAAAAGGCCATTGTAAAATGCAAGCATTTGAACATTAATAAAAAAAGGTCTCTATTGGAAGTGGACCCGGAGAGGTAGCCCAAATTGGGTGAACTTTGCTTTTTCCAACTTTTGTATGTGATTATATTATCGTTGTTCATTTCAAACTCATTTATTTTTCAAGTCATTATCATTAAAGTGGATTTGGTTAGATAAGTTATTCACATGTAATTTGCAAAAAAATAGAGTGATGATTTTATTTCTAGAATCAAGTAAATGTTTATGTGTAGTTTAAATTATCAAAATCTATGGATTTTTCATATCAAGTTGGTATCAAAGCCAGGTTTGACAATTATTTTTCAAGTGGATGCCTACAAAATCCAAACTTAAACTTGGTAAAGGAAAACTTGCAAGTTATAATTCTAAAATTGGAAAGAGATTTCGAAGACATAAGATGGCTTCTGAAAAATTAGAAGAAGAAGATCATCCCATGAATCATGAAGAGATCATAGGTACGCTTCAATATTTGAAAGAAACAATAGATGAGTTAGAACAAATAATTCAAAATCCTACAAGCAAAGAATCTTCGGTAAAGAAGAAGGAGGAGGTGAAGGTAGTGGACCTTCAGAGCCTCGTTCTCCTTTCTCATCGTCGTCATCGATTTCTTCTGAAGCAAGTAAACATTATTCTCATCAAAAAAATTCCTCTAATAAGTTTGAGCATAATATGCCATTACTAAAATTGGATGTTAAGTTCGAGTTGTCAACCTATGGTAGAGAATGAAATGTCGATAAATTGGACAATTGGATCAACCAAATAGAGGTATATTGCAGGGTTCAAAGGATCATGGAGGAGGATGCAAAGATACAATTAGTTTCTCTTCGATTAAGAGGCACTGCCTTAATATGGTGGGAGAGTAAGATGCAAGTTGATATTGTTCAAAAAGGTAAAGTAATCTCTTCTTGGGATAAATTTACTAAGGCGATAAGGAAACAATTATATCCACTGGCACATACGCAAATAACGATGATCGAATGGAAGCATATGAGACAAGGTAAAGGCCAGAATATTCAGGAGTATACACATGAATTAAAAAAGAAGGAATTATCCCTAGGAATTCCATTGTATACTCATGAAACTCTTCTGAAGTATATTGGTGGCATGCACTCATATCTTCGTGGGTGAAATCCTGAAGATGGGTGTCTATTTTGCTTGTTTTATGAGAAAAAAAAAACTATATTTTCACAAGTTCGTCAACTTTCGGTATACAAAAGTATTTTTTTTATTTATAATTTCACTTTATAGTAAAAACAAAACTTGTGAATAATTTTGTTAGCTTTCCATTGACTATTTTTCAAAAAAAAAAAATCGAGATTTAATATGTTAATTTGACAAGTGTTTAACAATATGTTCCTTAAACATGAGAGGAATGATAATGAGTTATTTTTTCCCCCAACAATGTATCTATTATTAAACTTTTGTTTTTAACAAATGAAATATACTGCAACAATCTATAGAGACTCTATTTTATTATGACTATAATTTTGAATATAATGGATGAATATTATAATTTATAGAATTTTTTGAAGTTGACCAAGATGAAAACGTTGCAGATTTTAAACACATGTTTTCCCCCACCTTGTATCTATCTTAATTTTTACTTAAAAGTAAAATATAAAAATAACCTTTTGAAAAGATCAGTTTAAGGATTATGAATATAATTTTTTCTAAATTTTTCACTATGTATTTGTAGAGATATGAACATTTCATTTCATTGAATCATAATGTCAGCTGAAAATATTATGTAGTGATTTTTTTTAAAAATTAAATAAAATTAGATAAAAATAATGAAAATGAAAGAAAAATATATCCATTGAAAGTAGATTCAATTTTGCAAATGTTGGTATCATTTTCGAAACTAAATTATGAGTATATGCAGGAATTTGCAACCTCCAAAGTTCAGGTAAGATAGAGGGAATTCTCTGGTTCCTGCAAATAATCCCATTCGCTAGTTTTTGGCCGAAAGAATTTTTTTTTAACCGGAAAACACAATTCTAGCAAAACTTGTTAAAATTAAACGGTTTCCTAGGTTTTTGGTTGAAAAAACATTTTTTCGGCTGAAGGATGGGTGAGAGAATTTCGTCGGCCGGAAACAATGAAGAGACATCGTATCATTTCACTTCGTGCCAAATCGTATAAATATGTTTTCGGCCAAACACATTTAACACAATTCACTCGCTTGTTTCATGTTTTTATAGAGTACCTAAACAAAGTTTCGAATCATGTTTCTTGTTTTTTTTTAATAGGGTAATTGATGTTTTGAATGCAAAAAAAAAGTTCATTTTTTTTTAAGTTCAAGTTTTTATTGGAATAACAATTTATATATTAAAAGCTAAATGTTGAACATTTTTTCAAGCTGAAGTGTTCATTGAACATAAAATTATTGATATTATTTTTTAATAATTTTTGTGACAATGAAGTTTTTCTGAGACTATTCTGAAATGTTGATATTTTTTTTAAATTTTACAGATAACTTTACTCATGGGAAACAAAAGTTTGCGCAAGAGAAAATTTGATTGCACTCAAGATGAAACTCACCATAACGATCAAAGGAAAGAGCATTATTGGAGAAATAAACGAGAATGTGCAAATATTTAAGAAAGAAACGATGATAATGTAAATAGAGATTTTCAACAAGAAGAAGTCCAACTAGGTATGCATGCACATATTTTCTACATTAAAAGTATAGAATTCAAATTTAAAATATTGTTTAATATAATTGATTGTAATTACTATTTGATGTTTTTCAAAAAACATAAATAGATTTGTCTCATACGTTGATGAAGACGTTGAAACCAAAATTGAAGAAGAAGAGAATCACCTATAGGTATGAATGTAAATTTAGATAATACAAGATGAACACTTGTATATAGTTTAGTGAATTTATAGCTCGGATTTTGTTTTTTAAAATAAACTTTAAATTGAAATCTTCAGGAGAATCCATCAACATTGATGATGAAATATTAGAAAATGTTAATACTGACAAATTTGGGAAGAAAGAAGATACGCATTATATAAGATATCGAAATAAGAATATGTATAATAATTTTTTCAAAGATGAATCAGTAACAGTACAAGATCAAATTTTACTTTGTCTAATAAAGTCAAGAAATTTAAAATAAGCTACATCATTATTGGGTATTCAAAAGTCGAAAAAAGATACAAAGGTGAAACAGAATGTCTTTGACAATATAACTAGTGTATTAAAAGCTTTTGGAAAATCTCGAAAAAAAGATGGCAATGTTGCACGTAGAGTGATACAAACAATAGTTGTTTCATCTAGAAATATAAAAGATTGTTTGGCATGACACATGGAAAAAATGATGGGAACGTCAAGAAAAATATTGTACAAACATAGAAAAATTTGATTGCAAATAGATGCAAATGATGAACTTTCTTGTTAGACAGTGATTTCTAGACAACCCTACAAAGATAGACTTGCAGAAAATGTTAAAGAATTGGCCCATAATTGTTGGTTGAAAGAATATCGTGTTTAACCACATACAAGGTATGTGTTGCGATGAAGAATAGCACAAAAACAATATGAAGAACATCCAAAACATATATTTCCAATGACACAGATAGAATTGTTCAATAAGTTTAAAGAAGAGCACAAAAAAGTTAAAATTTTCATCAATACATTTGTGCAACAAAAACCATGGTTTGTTAGACCCATCACTATTTGTGACACTTGTTGTTGTCATTATCATGTCGAATTTGAGTTATATTACGACACTTTTCATGATTTTGGTAAAACTTTATGGCCAAGTTCACCTCCTCCGTCCACATTTCGTGCTTTTATATCTAAAATTATATGTGAGAGAGAATGTGATGAATTATTTTACCAAAAAAAATGTGTTGGTGGAAAGAAATGTGATCGTTGTAGAAATCTAAGTTTGTTTCGCTCAAAATATCCTATTGATATGAATGATCAATCATTTTCTAATATAACACTCAATTGGAAAAGATATGAATATATCAACAACACAGCTCCACATTCTTCAAATGTTATTTCCAAAATGATTGATTTGAAACTAGATAAAATCAGTGTGATAGATTTTTTGAAGAAGTTTGAGGAATAAATTTATAAATACACCAAGAATTCACATAGAGCTCGATGGCAAGACCTACAATTCAAACAATCCTGTGAAGTATTTCCACCAAGGACAATTTTTTCTGTAGTTGGTTTTGCAAAGAATTACAAATTCACTGCACAAAAAGAAATACAAATTGAATACTATCATTCTAATCAAGTCACTATACTTGTCCATGTTCGATATAGACATGCTCAACGAAGTCTTGAAAACATAGAAAAAACCAACAACGATCAGCATGTTATTAAAGAATGTCACTTTTATATAAGTGATGATCAAGCACATGACACACATTATGTACAACATTGTTTTGATAAATTTTATGATTCATTGAAAGAAAGCGGGATCAGATTCGATCGACATCGGATATGGTCATATGGGTGTGCGGGTCAGTTCAAATATTCATGATCATTCTATTGGTTGTGTCATATTCATAAAAAATAAAACATTCCACATTGTTGGAATGTTTTTTAGACTGGTCATGGAAAAGGAGAGAACGACGGTGCAGGGTTATGTGTAAAATGAGCACTTCGAAGGTATCAGATGAACCCTCATGCCGATCGATTTGAATTCGTTGATCAAGGTGTTGAATGGTGAAAAACAACGCTGAGATATGAAAATAATTCGTCAAGGGATGTGCGCAAGTGTGCTTATATATACATGTTACACATGTACATAGGATATTTTTATCCACATGTTCAAATTTATATTCAATCTTCAATCATCTTCTTGAGAGATTTCAAGTTAACAATTTTTTGTCTTGTGTACGTTTTTTTGGTATGTTGGAATCCAAGATGTAAATAGATCAATCCCATATGAATCCGATACAATACATGGGACACGAAAAATGCCTTCGGTTAAAACAAAACGCTATCAAAATGTGTTTGCATTTGATAGAAGAAATGAGTCTTATTTTTGTTCAGTTTGCATAGAGGACACAGAATCCATAGAGATTTGCGAAAACGAAAATAAAGAATATGTTAAAGCTTGGAGACATACTGAATTTAATATAAAAGGGAAAATTCCACTTGCAAGCTCAGAGAATATGGAATCAAATGAAACTATAGTGTTAGTTGATGGCGATCGAGTTTTTGATCTTGTTAGAGAAGGTAATTTTTATGTTTAATTTTTTTCAAATAACTTGTAGATGTACTTGTGTGATAATATAACACGAACTACTTGTTGTCCAACATATCAAATTATTTGCAGGAGATGTCTTTGTCATGGTTGCACTTGTAGACAACACTGAAAATGTGAAATATTATTTGATGTGATGCATAGAACAAAAGATGAGGTTATTAGAAGATTTTGATGATAACGGTTTTATATATGAAAGAGGATCCATCGTATTGAAAGGGTATTTTTTTCAAGAAACCCATCAAAACGATACTCATGTTCACTTTTAAGACTATCAGTC
>ML874308.1:19126-29303 GCA_009831015.1 Picea engelmannii | reverse complement strand
AACTTGATGGTTAATATTTCTTATGTCTAAGTGAACATTTGAGTAGTCATTGGAATATCTTGTTTATTGATTGTTGTGGTGTGAGTCAAGAGAGTGTTGAGTATCCCACTTGGGGAGGCATCACTTTCTTTGATTCTTGAGTGATTTTTGTGATTGTAGCCAGTGAAGGCAGTCCAATAGAGTAAGTGCTATTGGGGCATGCTTGGCAAATTGTTGAACACTTACGCTTCTTTGTATCCTTATATATTGTTGTATCTTTTGTATATGGTGTAATCATTGTGAAACTTTGTATTATTTGTAAGTAGTAATAACCTTGGGTTTTTGGGTAGTTTGAATTGATTTACTTGTAAAACTTTTGTAATAAACCACCCTTAAACTTTTAGTTGACCCCATTTGCCCAACCTTAGGCACTAGTCTTAGTTGACTTAGGGAAAGGGCTGATTTTCATTCAGATTAGACTTGCACTTGCATTGTTGCTTGTTATCATAGGCTGGTTTTCCCCTTTGGCCTATAACAAATTAAAACTAACTCCTAGAACATTAACATTAAAATTGATCTAGTAACTAGGGACAACCCCCCTTGGCTTCCCTAGGAGTAAGCCTAGAAGGAAGAGGTTCCAGTCAAGGTGACAGTGTGGATTTGGAACCTAGACATCGTGTCTCCGAGGACAGACTAAGTGAGTTGGACTTAGCTCACGCTAGCAAGTGTGTATAAGGACGACAACAGGTATTTAAACAAACCGTATGCATACCAATTGTTCTAGAACAATATATAACATGATCTAAATTCTATTAAACTTCACCAATGAAATATCAGTTCAAACTCAAGTATAATTTGTTGCATTAAATTACCCAACTAACTGAAATACATGAAGAAATGCATAGCAACAATACCCAACAAGATTATGGAACCTGATATACTGTGACTGTATGTTTTCCTTGCATATACAGTGAGGAAATGTGCTTGTAAAAGACAACCCTGTGTGCAACAACTACTGTAGAATACACAACTATGATATATATGTTATATTTGCTGAAAATTCAAGTCTGGAAGTATAGAGAATCGACCAATCACAGGATATGCAACACTCCTACAACTAGGCTTGACCCAGGTGAAGAAAATAGACTGCCAGCAGTTCAGCAATCGACCCTTTTTGAGGAAACTCAGTCCAACGACAAACAAGCTCACCCAACATGTAAACTCTGCTCTTCTTCTATCAGAAATCGGCCCCCAAACCACAAATAATTTTGGCCCTTGTAGAATATAAAGCCAGCAAGTGAGGAGTGCGTCCAGAATAGAGAAAATCCCACGGTCTATAATACGACTCTCTTCATCTCATAACTCGCCAGCAAGGCATAAACATGGCCTCTTTGGAGGAAAATGCCCCCATAAATCTCTAACTCGACCTCCAACCTAGGAAAACGACCCCTTCAACACTTGCTCGATTTCCTCAATAGTAAATTGCTCTCCAATGAAATAACTCGTCCCACAAGGAAGATACCAGCCCCAATGACGAAAACACAGGTACAAGAATGAAATCTCAGCCACTATCAATGAATCTCAGTGACAAGAATATGAACTCCTCCACATCGAAGCACAACAATAAGATCTCGATGATCTCCTTTCAATGACCAACTAGGGTGGATAGTTTCACCACCTAAACCAATCTCAAAATCTCTACTAGGGTTTCTGTCCCAAGAGCTCCAAAGCCACAATGAGATCTCGCAATGGAAAATTAGAAAATGCCCAGACAAGAATGAGAGAGGGCGCCCTATTTTTGCCATTTATTCTTCCGTTCATCTTTTTGTGACCTTTTTACCCTTTAATTAGTTTAAGTGACGTTTCATATTCTCAAAGTCACTTAGGCACCTTTTTAACCACTTACTCAATGTCCCTTTTAAAATTAATTTAATTCCCGCACCCCTGACATTAAGTAAATAATTAATTCCCCTTTTGTACCCTTACTATAGCATGCGTGAATTACTTAGGTTATTTCATCAATCCCTAGAGGACTTATTTGGAAAGGGACATTACAGTCCTCCCTTCCCGAAATTGCTTGTCCTCAAGCAACTGCAAATTTGGATGCTGCAAGATTTGATCACTTTCCCATGTCGCATCCTCTGTTGGTAAGTCTCTCCATCTGATGAGGAATTCTCGAATCACCCTGTTAAGCGATCTCCTCTCTCGAACCTCCAATACCTCCTCAGAGACCAGTACTAGTTGCCCCTCCTCATCCAGTGGAGGTAGCTTCGTCGAAGTAGTGACCTATTGACCCAATGCCTTTTTGAGGTATGAGACATGAAACACATTATGAATCTTGCTTCCCTCTAGCAATTTCAACTCATAATCCACCTTGCCAACTCTCCAAACCACCCTGTAGGGTCCATAAAAACGTGGCTTAAGTTTCTTTGTGCCGCTCTTCTTTAGTGAAGACTGTCTGTATGGTTGTAGCCTCAAGAAAACCAAGTATCCCACCTCAAAAGTGCACTCGACCCTATGCATGTGTGCATATAACATCTTTTGATTCTGGGTCGTCTGTAGATTGTCCTTGAGAGCCCTGAGTATGTCTTGGCTCTCTTGGATCCAATCCTTGGCTTTGGGAGCCCTTCTATCCCCAAACACCAAATCAACAAAGAATGTATCATCGTACCCATACAATGCTCGTAATGGTGTCATGCCTATGGACATGTGATGAGTGGTGTTGTAGCAATGTTCTCCCAGATGTAACCACTTCACCCATGATTTCTATTGCCCTGACATGTAGTTACGTAGATATCCCTCAGGCCATTTGTTCACAATCTCAGTATGACCATCTATCTAAGGGTGGTAACTAGTGCTAGGAGTCAACTCTGTGCCATCCATCCTAGACAACGCCTCCCAAAATGTATTAAGAAACCCGTTGTCCCTGTCGCTGACAATGAATCTCAGTAACCCATGGAGTTTGAATATCTCTCTGAAGAACAACTCTGCCACCTGTGTTGCCTTGTATTCAGAGGATATGGCAAAGAATTGTGAATTTGGTCAAACGATCAACCATTGCATATATACAATCTCTTCCTTGGACCTTTGGTAGCCCCGTGATAAAATCCATGGATATACTTTCCCATTTTCGCTCTGGGATGGGCAAAGGTTGTAGTAGTCATGCCGGATGGATATGCTCTGACTTGTTCTGTTGATAAGTCACACACTCTCACGTTCTTCAACACATCATCTTTGAGGCCCTTCCAAGTAAATCTCTCCCTGGCCTGCCTATAGGTTTTGAAGAACCCCGGATGTCATGCCAATGGTGTATTGTGCACAACCTCCATGATTTTCTCCTTTAGTATAGATTCTGAGACTAGATATATATGGTCTTTGTAGTAGATGATGTCGTCCACCACTTTATACCTATCATCCTGTGCACTATGATCCATCACCTCACAAGCAAATTGGTTCTTGGAGTATTCCACCAAGAGTTGAGATTTCCAATCTGTCGAAACCTCTACAAGTGAAAACACATGTGTTTTTCTGGAGAGAGCATCTGGAACTGCATTCTTTTTCCCCTTTACATATTCGATGTCAAAATCATATGCCTGCAGTTTGCTAACCCATTTCTGTTGCCTTTCGTTCAAGTCTTTCTGCCCCAAAAAGTGTCGCAAGTTGCTGTCTTAACCACAAATTTTCCACCTACTAGGTACTGTCTAAACTTCGCAAAAGCATGCATGATGACGAGCATTTCCTTGTCATAGATGGAATAGAGTCTTTCCGACTATGTGAACTTTCTTCTCCCGTATGCAATCAGATGCCTCTGCTACATCAAAACTGTTATGATGCCTTCACCCGATGCATCGCACTCAAGCACAAAGGGTTGAGTGAAGTCAAGAAGTGCTAAAACTGGGCAGGTGCTCATCACTTCCTTCATGTAGTCAAATGTCTTTTGAGCCTCTTCGATCCATCTGAATGCTCCTTTCTTTGTGAGGTCTGTGAGTGGTGCGGCCAACTGTGAAAACCCTTTCATAAATCATCTGTAATAACTGCAAATCTTAAAGAAGCCATGCAGGTGTAATATTTTTGGGTGGTGGCCAATCCAATATAGCCTATATCTTCTCCCTATGCACCTGCACTCCACGTGCACTGACCACATGTCCCAAGTGTAGAATCTCTGTCATGCCAAATTCACACTTCGAATCTTTGGCATATAGAGATTGGTCCTCCATGATACTCAAGATCTCATCCAAGTGCTTCATGTGATCCTCCCATGTCCTGCTATAAATCAGGAGCTCATCGAAGAATACCAATAAAAATTTCCGTAGCTGCTTTTTGAAGATGTGATTCATGCATGACTGAAAACTAGTTGGTGCATTAGTCAGCCAAATGGCATGACCAAGAACTCACAATGCCCATAATGGCTTCGGAAAGCAATTTTGGGAATCTCCTACTCTCAAACTCTAATCCGGTGGTACCCTGATCAAAGATCAATCTTCGAAAAATATACTACCGCGTGCAACTCATCTATCCCAGGAATTGGGAACCTCTTTTTTATTGTCTTCTTATTCAATGCCTTGTAATTGATGTACATCCGCATCGTACCATCCTTCTTCTTCACCAACACTACAAAAGAAGCGAATGGACTTGAACTCGACCTAATATGTCCCATCTTCAACAACTCCTTAATGGCCTTTTCAATTTCATCCTTGAATTTCTTAGGATGTCTATAGGGAGTGGTGATCACTGGTTTGACTCCCTCCTCCAACTCAATAGTATGCTCAAATCCCCTATCGAGTGGTCTCCCAAGAGATATCTACCCAAATACCCGGTCATGTTTACTCAGCAGTGTCTGGATGTCCACATGATGTTGATGGTTGCTACCAGAAGGATTTTCAGTAGTGACCAGGCACTCTACTGCATAAGCGACATCACCATGTCTGAATATTCCCTCCATCCTTTTCGCTGATATGATCCTGGGTACATATCTTCATGGAACATGAGGTTGACTCCCTAGTCGAAATAGGTGGTCAACAAATTAAAAAATTATGAAGTAAACCAATCACAGAAATAATATGATGAATCTGAACATTACCAAAGAAAAAACAAATCTAAACTATATCTGAACATTAACTTGAACAAAAACAAATCTGATCATTAACAACAAATCTGAATATTACCTTAGCCAAAAACAAAGAAAAGATATACCTGATGTGGTCTTGTCCTCTTTGTGTATGCTCAGAAAAATCTACAATGGTCATGGATCAAAACCCCCAAGGGTAGATCTTCATCATGATCTTGTGGACAGTTGTGCCAAGAAGAAGTTCAAGTAAAACTCAAAAACCAATCAACATCATGTACAGGGCTGATATGAAAACTCCAATGACCAAACTAGGAGGTGAAAGAAACCCAATAACAGTCCTTAACAAAAATTGTTCAAGAAGGGATTGTTACGGTAAAATAGGTTGCAGCAGATCTGAGGCAAAAAGACAGCTTGAAGGTGGCAACAATATAGGAGGCATTAGCAACAACAAAAATAGGTGCAATAGTAGCAAGGAGACAACAGTAAGTTGGATAAGCACCCTTAAGGGTTGGCGACAACAGTGGAGAGGAAGGATAAACCCTTGGAGGTAATCCTAAGCAAGCTGCACCTCTTCTAAGAGAGCCGCAACACTTAAACAAGGAGCAAGGAGGGAGTTATACCCTGTACGAGCAGCCAAAAGGGGGGGGACGCACCACACACCAACAGCCAAGAGGGAGCCACACCTCACACCACAGCTAAGAGGGGAGTTGCACCTTACACCAGCAAAAAAATTCAAACCAAGAAGGTTGCACCAAAAACTCAGCAAGAATTAACCAAGGAGGCCGCAACCTAAGCTAGGACTGAAACAAGAAGAGGGCAGCACACAATTCAGACCAAGAGATGCTTGGAGGAGAAAGAATAGAAAAAGTGTGTGAGAGAGAGAGGAAGTGGTCTTCTTTTATACTTTAGGTAGTAGGTTAGGGTTAACTAAACTAACCCAAACTTTATGGTTAAATTAAAACCCAATAATAAAACAATTATAAAATAATTAATATTTTAATTATAAAATATTAATTAGAAAGTCAACAAGTCAAGGTGACTAGAAAAGACCAACACCACATAAACATTAAGAAGGACGGGCACAAGCAAGGGGAGGCAACACGATAAAATCAAAGGGGTCTTCTTCAATGGAAAAATGTCCACAAGGGTCTCATGGTAATTTATAAGCTTTTATCATCCCAGCATAAGAGGAAGGTCACTGATGTGATCATCTCCTTCTTCTTAACTGCTCCTAGGCTTCATGGACCATCCCGGGAGAGAAGAATATCACACATCATCTCGTCTTGGTATTGAACCGAGAACTGACTGGTCGCAGACCAAGATACCCCATAACACATCTGGGGGCCCTAGATCACCAGTACGGTCTTATCCACCAAGGTACACAACCAAGGATCAATCCAAGCACGAGCAATGATTCCCTGGAACACATCCAGGGGCCCTAGAACACATCTAGGGACTTATATCATCAAACTTCTTGGTCCTTGACCAAGAATTGCCTGGTCCCAGACCAGGATACCCCAGAACACATCTGGGGGCCCTAGATCACCACTAAGGTCTTATCCACCAAGGTACACAACCAAGGATCAATCCAAGCACCGAGCAAGTATTCCCTAGAACACATCTAGGGACTTACATCATCAAACTGCTTGGTCCTTGACCAAGAACCCCAACAATACAATGGGGCCCCTCACTAGGGTCATTTTCCATGGCTCTAACCGTTTGGTCCCAGACCAAGAACCCCAGGAGTGTACTGGGGGCCCTAGATCTCAGCTAGGGTCTTTGCCATCCTACTAGAGAATGGCTCTTGCAGCTGCTTAATTTTAACACTCCCTCTCAGCAAGAGAGGCATTCTCAGCAACACCAAGCTTGTCTCGAAAGTATACAAACTTTGTCAACGACAAAGGCTTGGTCAAAATATCTACAGTTTGTTCCGCCATTGGAACAAACTGAATACTGAGAATGTTTTTCTGCACTATGTCCCAAACATAGTGATATCTCATCTCAAGTGTTTCGCTCTGTCATGAAAACACAAGAATCTCGGAGAGCTTTACATAGCTTTGGTTATCACAGTGAATTATTGTGAGTTCCAGCTCAGCACTGAATAAGTCTAAGAGTAGCTTTCTGAGCTACACTGCTTCTCTACTAGCAATACTTGTAGCAATGTATTTTGCCTCTGCAATGCTTTGAGCTAAGGAGTCTTGCTTCCTATTGAACCAGGAGATCATAGCTGAATCCAAACTAAAACAATATCCGGAAGTACTCTTCCGGTCCACTGTACTACCCATCCAAACTAAATCTGTATAGCCATGAAGCATTACACCTCAACTGGAAGTGTACCTGAGCCCATAGGATATTGTCCCTCGGACATATCTAAGAATATGCTTAGCAGCAACCATATGAATGAGTTTCGGTTCACACGTGAACTGGCTGAGGGCATTTACTGTGTAAAAAATGTCTGGTCTGGTATGTACTAGATACATCAAGGAGCCAATAATCTAACGATATACGGTAGGGTCTTCTGGATCTGAACCTGTAGGTTGATCATGTAACTTCTTCAAGTTAGAAATCATAGGTGTGGTCATGGAATTACAGTCCAACATCCCAAATCTACGAAGCACATCAACTGCATACATGCTTTGTGAGAGAAAGATCTCACCAAGTTTCTACCACATCTCTAAACCAAATGCAGACCCAAGTCCTTCATTTCAAATTGGGCCGATAACTCCCTCTTAGTCTGAGCTATTATATGTTCCTCTCCAATAAGGAACAAATCATCCACATATAAAACCAAGATAACAGGATGATTCTTCACAATCTTTATATAAAGATTAAGATCTGCTATAATCTTGGAGAAACCAAGACTGAAGAAAAACTGTCAATTCTTCCATACTAAGCTCTCGGAGCTGGTTTCAAACCATGCAAGGATTTCTTAAGTTTGCAGACATGAGATTCTTTTTCATGGATCACGAAACCCTAAGGTTTCTCAATATAAACCTCTTGCTCAACTTCACCATTAAGAAAGGCAGTCTTAACATCCAATTGGTGAAGTTTCCAATCAAAAACTAAAGCAAGAGAGATGATGATTATGATAGAAGTATACCTGGAAACAGGAGCAAAAATCTCGTCATAATCTATTCTTTCTTTCTAAGAGAAGCCACGAACCACAAATTTAGCTTTAAATTTTTCAACACTACCATCTGCTACATGCTCTATTTTGTAAATCCATTTAGAGGTTACTACCGATTTGCCTTGAGGTTCTGGGACCACTTCCCATACATCATTCTTCAATATTGACTCGTACTCTTCTACCATGGCATCCTTCCACACTTTATGTTTGGAAACCGCATCAAAAGTGGAAGGTTCTGAGTCAATCACAATATTCAACTGAGCTATCAAACCTGAGTAATTATTTGGCTTCTTGCTTTCTCTGAAAGTACCTATAGGTGTTGCATGATTTTCTGCTTCCTTTAAAAAATTTCATGACATCATGATGGCTTCCTTTCTAGTGGAAACTCAACACAATCCTCTATGGAATCCACTGAAGGCTCTCTGTCATAATCTATTCTTTTTTTCAGAGAGAAGCCACGAACCACAAATCTAGCTTTAAATTTTTCAACACTACCATCTGCTACATGCTCTATTTTGTAAATCCATTTAGAGGTTACTACCAATTTGCCTTGAGGTCCTGGGACCACTTCCCATACATCATTCTTCAATATTGACTTGTACTCTTCTACCATGGCATCCTTCCACACTTTATGTTTGGCAGCCACATCAAAAGTGGAAGGTTCTAAGTCAATCACAATATTCAACTGAGCTATCAAATCTGAGTAATTATTTGGCTTCTTGCTTTCTCTGAAAGTACCTATATGTGTTGCATGATTTTCTGCTTCCTTTAAAAAATTTCATGACATCATGATGGCTTCCTTTCTAGTGGAAACCCAACAGAATCCTCTATGGGATCCACTGAAGGCTCTCTGTCCTTCTCCCTCTGCTCATCTTAAGGTTGTGAACCTAAAAGTTCCGAAGTTGGAGATTCCTTCTCCTTTATATCACAAGGAAGCTATCTGGAATGATGAAAGGCAGCTTCCTCATGGAAATTCACATCTCTACTGACCTCTACATAGATATGATATGCTTTTGAGGTCTCACTATATCCCACAAAAGTGCCTTTATTTCGAGAGGTCTCTAATTTAGTCCTCTTTTCTAGGACTACCAGATATTCTCAAGTGATCAACTGAAGGCTTCGTACCCGTGAAGACTTCTTCTGGAGTTATCTCTTCCAAGGCTTTATGAAGACACATGTTCTGAATATAGACAACAGTACTTGCAGCTTTGGCCCTGTTATCCCCCACTTTTAGGGATAACTAGGAGATCATGTCTCGAGGCCCACAGGTCCTAGACATGGAGTACCTGTTATCCCCGATATCTAGAGATAACTAGGAGATCATGTCTCGAGGCCCACGGGTCCTAGACCTGAAGTGCCGAGAGCAGGATCGACCTGAGCATAGCCCTAGAGGGCCCATTCTTCTTCTTCTTCGCCAAACTTGTCCTGTCAGCAGCAGCAACTTCCATCACCATCGGCTTGGACTTGCATCAGAGAGGACTCTTGCTCCATGAGGTAATTAGTCCGAGATATCATGGTATGTGTCATGTTTGATCATTATAACCTTCTTGTATATGCATTAGGTTCCTTTCATTTCTGATGACTGCTTGGATCTTACACTAATCCACTTGACCATTGTTGGGGTGAATTAATGGGGTGACTTAGCAAGCTCGTATTCATGGGTTTTGGTTAGCCACCAAAGGGGATTTGCAGAGCCATCGTCCGCTCCCACCATTATATCATTTTACATCTTATCTCCCATTCATCCATCCCATTCCCCTAGTCCGGCCATTAGGATGACCTTTTGAGGGTTATACTTTGTCTTATGGGAAGAAGGGGCTAAAGGCCCAGGGGGTAAAAGCAACTGGTAAAAGATAAAATCCATAGGAAATGAAACCTAGAGATGCTTCGCCCGGGGGATCCCCGAGAAGGCAATAAAAGGCCTCTCGATAAGAAAATAAAGGGACCCTAAGAAAAATAATATAATAAAACAAGACCTAACCAAGAGGATGGGAGGTCTCATT
>WSFP011459237.1:0-19026 GCA_009831015.1 Picea engelmannii | reverse complement strand
AAATCGTGGATGATTTCTACAGCAACACAGTCAACTTCTGATTATCAAAAACGTGGTCATTCTGGCAAGTAAAGTTGTGATTTAAATGGATAAAATCGTGGGTGATTTCAGCATGCAACACAGTCCGTTTTTAATTTCCAAATTGTGGTCTTTCACAGCAGGAAATTTGATGAATTGAAAAGCAAAAACGTGGGCATTAACAAGAATAAAATGGCAGCAAAATTTTAAAGCAAAACACAGTCTTCATAAAGGGAAAAATCGCCCCAAAGGTAAAATGAAATGCAGACAAGAATAATTACTCTTTTCCATCTCCAAAATACAAAATAAAAATGCAGACCATAAATCATTTCGTTTTTCATTGCCAGAATACCCAATGTAAAATGCAGAGATGAATTCATTTCGTTTCTCATTGCCAGAATACCCAAAATAAAAATGCAGACCATAAATCATTTCGTTTTTCATTGCCAGAATACCCAATGTAAAATGCAGAGATGAATTCATTTTGTTTTTCATTGCCAGAATACCCAATGTAAAATGCAGAGATGAATTCATTTCGTTTCTCATTGCCAGAATACCCAAAATAAAAATGCAGACCAGAAATCATTTCGTTTTTCATTGCCAAAATACCCAACGTAAAATGCAGAGATGAATTCATTTCGTTTTTCATTGCCAGAATACCCCAATATAGCGCTGACAACAACAAGAGAACACAAGGATCCAATGGGAAGGGTCATGGAATGATTGCAGAGGTTCTACCAGTCAAGGCATAGAGAAAACCAACCGGGACACAAGATAATCCACACACAGAGGTCGTTGCCAGATGGCGGAATCAACAATCATCCAGGGACAAACATCAAGGGTAGACGGCTAACAAGTTCGTCCTTCGCTCATCATCCTCGCACAGAAAAGCAGGGCGTTAAGATCCATAGGTCTTTTAACGCTAAGGCGATGACCGTAGATCAAGCTCCTAGCCGACTGCTCAGGCGAGGACTGGTGAGCTAGGGACGAAGGGTAAACAACCACAAAGGTCATAATCAACACAGCAAGGTGGTCAAGACGTGCGGGGAAATGAAGCCATGGGAGCCGATCTATCATCGAGCTAGGCTAAGAAAATTTCAGAAAACCATATAGACAATCAGTTCACTCACCCAAGTAAAAATGCAGATTCAACCATAAGTTCTAAAACAATTTACCATACAAAACGAAGAAAGTGTATCGTTGCCTGTTCGGAGTGGACGTCCCGCGTGCTTCTTGCAACTCCCGCGTGCCGACTGGCGAGACTACACTGGTACCTCCTAGCCAATGCTAGGGGTACTCTTCTTCTCCCTTAGCCCCTCGAGCCGGAAAGGGGCCACACACTCACTATCCAGAGATTTTGACTAGCTCCGAGCTTGCCTCGCAAGGCCAAGCTATCACTCCTCACCGAGCTGGGTATCCCAACTCCCACAAGTTAAGTCAGTCAAGTAGATATTTCTGCAGTGTAACGTTACGCAAACAAAAGAGATCAAACCTTCATCTCCTCCCTTCATTATATAGAGTTTCGTGGTTCCTTACTTTCCAAAAATCTTGTTTAGTTAAGTTTTTAAAATTTAATTCCTAAAAATTCATCCCCGTACAAGTGTTACCCATCCCCTTCATTCCTCTGTAAATTAATTTCTTTAATTAATTAAATATCTTTATTTTCCTCACCCACCTAGAGTTACTCCTAGAATCACTCCTAGGTGTCCCCAAATTCTCTTACAGGTTTTAATGACTTTCCCCACCATTAAATTGCTAGTTCAATTTAAATTAGAAAGCTCTTAAATGGTAGATACTTTACTAAGTTTGACTTTCTATTTTTTCCCTTATGTTCCCTTTTTCCCTTTTTATGTTTACCTCTTTTCCTAGTTTCCTAATATTTTAGATTTTCCCTCTTTCCCCTTTTTAATTAGAACTCAAAAAGGCAGGTGTGGAAATTAACCTTGTTTCTCTTTTCTCATTTAATTAGTATATTTTAAATTAACAAAAAGATAAAAGAATTAATTCCTTCTTTTTTTTTAATTTAATTCCAACAGATTTTTTTTTTCTTGAATAAATTAAATTTCTTACTCCCTCCGTGTTACAAGATTTAATGAAGATCATACTCTTTATTTATTTTGTTTTTAAATTTTATTTTATATATCAAATTTTTTTTAATAAAAAGGATAAAATTTTACCACTAGCATGATTTAGACCTAGACCTTAATTTTCGTGATGGGCGACATTTTATTAGGGAAAAAGTTTTTAAAAATTCTTATCACATTGTTCATCCTAAGGCCGTCTAGGTTCATTCATTTATCAAAACAACATGACGTGCCCTTCCGGACGCACTAGGTGCTCCAAGGGTGCCACTCGCCTCATCTGTTCCCTTGTGCGACGTGCCCTTCAGGACGCACTACGTGCTCCAAGGGTGCCACTCGCCTCTTTCCATTTTTCTTGCGTAACGTGCCCTTCAGGATGCACCACGTGCTCCAAGGGTGTCACTCGGCTCTTGACTGACTTGGTAGACATCCAAAACCCCTGGAGTTAATACTCCGCCAGGTGAACTTGTGGGAGGCTAAGGGCCTCTAAGGAATAAGGCCCCCGCCTTATTGCGTACCCCTTAGAATCATCGTGAGTGATTGTTGCAGTCTGCCCTCACGGCATCGTGGGTCCACTCGAACTAGGTAAACGTTAACCTACAGTTCGAGCCACGGCGGGAGTGCTAGTAGGTTGTGGCAGGGCTGTTGTCCACACCTCTCCCTCAACATCTATGGTAGTCGTGCGTGACCCCTTTACTCCACATGTGAGTCTGGTCGGCAAGCTATCGCCAGCCTGCATCATCGACAAATCATGTCAGAACATATCCATATCATATCATCTAATCAAATGCACTAATATCATAGTAAAACAATCAAACCCCAATGGTACACTCCCTGACTCGATCCGGAGTCCAAGGGGTTCCATCGATGCCTCTGCATCCTCGAGGTCCAAAATCCTGCACACTCAGTAAAACCGAGTCAATAACACCTGTCTATGTCGAGGCGGTAAAACAACATGTCATCATCCCATAACGTCTCATAATCAAAATCAAAATTTTTAATAGCATAATAATCCGGATCACTTGCGAGCAAGTGTCCTCAAATAATAAGTTCGCTCAGTGCGCCAGAGCGGGATGTTACAACCTTGATTTACATGTCCATTGTTGGGTGGTTTTTCGGCACATGGTTTTTGCTGATGGTTTTCTATTTATGGTTAAGGAATTAGGGTTGTTGACTAATCCAGGTCATTGGGTTAGGGTTTTGGATGTCGCTGGCTCCTATATGTATATTGTATTGTAAACAATGTATCACTATGAATGAATATAAAATATGTTGGTTTCCCAGTTTGGGTTTCTAGGGGAAAAATATTTGTGTAATGTGTGTATTTGCCATTGTATCTTTTCTATTCTTTTATTGAAAATTTGTTTGTAGTAAAATATATTACAAGGTTAAAATCTACAACCACTACCCTCCAAGATTTGAACTGACCTTGGTGTGTACTTGGACATTTTTTCTCCCATCTCATGCAAATTATTGGATATCCTAGTAGAGATGTTTTGGGTAGTATTGAGATCATACTTTATCTTACTATAACTCTCCATTGACTCAACAAAAGGAGATAGGTTAGTTAATTTAGGATGAAATGTAGTTGATTTGACTTCCAAATTTTCAAAAAGGGAGCATATGGAACTGTTCCTATGTGCCTTTTCTATATAATTTATTGGATCCTTAACTACACCAAGAGGTATTAGATTGTAAACTTTAGATTGTTGATAATTAATATAATTAGACAACGTGACATGTCAATGATTCACCCTCAACCCTTTGCATTTTGAATAGCTACATATTATTATGGTGTCATAAAATAGATCCAATTCATGTTGAAGTACCATTGTCCCAAGATGGTTGCTGGAAGATGGCATGTTACAATTGGTAGGGTAAAGAAACTCACAAATTTCATCTACCATTTAGTTGTGGTATCTTGCTCCTGATAAGAGCTTGTGACATTTTTGGATTGGTGGAATATCTTGTGCACCCAAACTCAAACCCAAATTAGGATCCTACAAAATTCAATGCATACTTATTCAAACGCACATGTAAAGGCATCATAAATTCAACCAAATAATCAAAATATAAATAAAATATGAACTTATTACAAATTCCAAGGGAGAACTTGATGAGCTTGAAACAACATGGAATGAGATAAAATATAAATAGTCGGCTATTTGATAGTATCACTTACTTTTCCCCTACATTTGAGCCAAAAATCATAATCAATACATGTCTACATTCTTAAAATAAAGTTTGGGAAGCATGTAACATCATAACTTCACATCCAAGGTCCTTTTTAAGTAACCAATGCACTTAATTCACATATAATGGACATGTGCATATGTATATCCTAAATGCATAATGCACTAAATTGTGTTACACACTAACAATACACCTCTGCAAAAACCTCTACAAAGTTCTAATTCCAAAGGTTTACACTTCTATTTTCATTGTAAACTATTTATTTGATACATTTAAGTCAACATAGTGCACACCAGTGCGCTCAAGTTTGTAAGTAGAACCACAAGCCAAATTAAAAATAAAATAAAAAATAGCATGCACATTTATTATCAATACATCGAAATATCAAGTGAAAAAATGAGTGGGAATTTCATTTTGTCAAAGTAAGTTTATTAAAAAAAAACTTGTCCCTATTCCATTATTTTTTCAAAAGTTAGGGGGGAAACGTGTGCAAGAGAGAATTACAAGGAAAGACTTTAGAGTGGACAACTTTTTCTGAAGATCATAATTTGCAAGGGATCCCCGTAGGTCACATCCAAATCTACATAGGAGAAACAATGCATTTTCAAGAAAATAGAAGGGTTTCAAAATTACCTTCAATATTGCAAACCCTAGTTTTCTTGTTGCTTCTCTTTTGTTTTATGATGTTGCAATCTCTAACAACGGGGGTTTATTCTCTCTGCTATTTGATAATGATTTTTTTTAGGAAATGAGTATTTATTAGCTTTGTGTATTTGTATATGGGGCTCTAAGCATCTGTTGGATTTGGACTACTCATTACATTAGATCCCAAACCATATCCTTGTTATTTTTTTTAAATTCTTTTGTATTTCGCGGTGTGCACTATACAATAACAACTCATAGATGTGTTTTTATTTAATTATGGCACCATTTGGTGTGGCATTTTAAAAAAAATCATCGACTTTAGTGGTGCACAATATACAGTAACAACACAATGATGTGAAAGATTGTATTAAGCACTATTGGAGATATTACACACTCACCTAGTAATTATTTTTCATATTTTTTAGGGGTCTATAGTCATCGAGAGGGTATCCTATTTTTTAGGAGATTTCCTAAAAAGTAGGGTGCATTGTCTCTTTAGTTGGACTACAGTTAGGAGTTCATTTAGACTAGTGGAAAGTTCAATTAAAATGGTGGAGGTAACTCATGCATGCAACAATTGCTTTTCTCTCGTGCAACAATTGTTTTTTTCATGCTCAGGAGAAGGAGGCCGCATATCTCATGCATGCATGCCTTTCTCTCTCTTGCACGTGTTTGAACTCAGTTAACTGATGATTGCTTTGACAATTAACTAAGAATATCTATTAGTTGACTCCCGTTATAGTGAGTTAATATCTAGATCTCCTTTAGATCACTACTATGGCACATGTATTCCTAAGATTAGCAAATTGCTTCTCTTAGACTACTTATATGCATCTGTATTACTCATTCTATGTGGAATATTATGACTGGTTAGTGTGATTAATATAATTCATTCTCTCTCTCTCTCTCTCTCTCTCTCTCTCTCTCTTGCAAGCTTTGTGTGATTTTCTTTAGCTAGGTTCTCTGTAATTAGTTTTAGGGTTTTCACCCAAACTTTGCATGGTATCAGAGCCCATAGGTTGCTAGAAGCAAGGCACACGTGTATTTTTTACAGGTTCAGGAGGAGGATTCAATCAAGAAGGATGGAATCAACATATGTTATTCTGCTCATGCTTTACAATTATGTTGATTGGAAGGTAAGGATTCTACATCAACTAAGGAATCAAGATTTCTACCAAATAACCATGGCAATAAAAGTAGAGCCTAATTCCACCAAAGAGAAAAACGATTTTCTCAACAAACAAGATATGGCTTTAGGATGTATATGTTTGTCTATTTCTCTTGAAATTTTGTATCATGTTGAATCACTCTCAACTACGAACAAACTACGGACTAGATTGAAGGTTCAATTTGTGAATAAGGAATATTGTGAAGATTGCATGCATGAGATTGAAAAGATAGAGCCAATAGAAAATCCATCGAAAGATCAAGCCTCTTAGTTCGAAGAGACTTCTATACGGGTATATGCACATCCTTTTGTTCAAGATGATGTCCACTCCATTTCAGATATGTTTTCTAAATCACATGTGGGAGACACCATGCATGCATTTCAAGAGCCGCATGTAGACACTTTTTCATTCGTCATGCATGCATCTCAAGAGTTGCAAGCAGAAACATTTTCACGCGCCATGCATTCATCTCAGGAGATACATGCAAAAAAATTTGCATGTACCATGCATGCATCTCAAGAGCCGCATGCAGACACTTTTTCATATGTCATGCATGCGTCTCATGAGTCACATGTAGAAAATTTTGCATTCCCCATGCATGCATCTCAGGAGCCGCATGCAAACAAATTTGCATGCGCCATGCATGCATCTCATGAGTCACATGCAGACACTTTTGTATGTGCCATGCATGCATCTCATGAGTCGCATGCATAAAAAAATTCATGCACCTTGCATGCATATCAGGATTCGCATGCATACACTTTTGCATGCACCATCTTACTGATGCATCTACTTCGTCAAATCCATACAAACATCTACATCTTCACCAAGACCATTCTGCATGACAGGTTTTCTATGACAGACATGGGTCAACTTCACTTTTTCCTTTGTCTCAAGATCAATCAAAATGCTTCAGGAATCAAGATATATCAAGCTAAGTATGTCAGGGATGTCTTGGTTAGATTCCACATGACAAACTACAATTCTACACCTACACCCTTCTTATATGGGGTAAGACTTGAGGATGGAGGGGATACACCATTGGAGGACAACACCTTGTATCAAAAACTCATGGGTAGTCTTTTGTATCTCTCCCACACCCAACCAGATATCTCATATCCAGTAAGGGTAGTTTCCAGGTACATACAAGAGTTGCATGAGTTACATTGGAAGGCTGCCAAGAGCTTCCTCAAATATGTTTAGGGCACCATCAATCATGGGATTCACTATGCATAGGTTGTAGGGAATCTCCTCGAGAACTAGAATCAGGATCTGGCTCCACTTCCATCAAACATGAAGCTTGTTAGTTATATATGGGTCCACATGATCAAGAAGGAAGTAGACGAACTAGTGAGCAGATACAAGGAAAGCCAGGTTTCCAAAGGACTTCGATAGATCCATACAGATTTTTGCATCTTCAAGAAGACTTTCATTGAGTAGAATTTCCACACTATGCGTGATCATCGTGGAGTGAAGGGCACAATTGCTTAGCAACTGTCTTCTCATTTTTTGATACATTGCACTTTGAGGAGGGGGGGGGGGTTTCCCATGAGGTTTTCCCTCTTTCCTCACTTTTTGTTTCAGTGTTCATTCATTAGATTCATTGTTCATGGGTAACTAACATGGCCTAGTTGTCAGGACCCATTCTTCATTGCACCCTTGTAGTGTTCAGGGGGGTGTTGGAGATATTACACACTCACTTAGTAATTTTTTTCCCTATTTTTTAGGGATTTCTAGTCATCGAGAGGGTCTCCTTTTTTTAGGCTATTTTTTAGGAGATTTCCTAAAAAGTAGGGCACATTGTCTCTTCAGTTGGACTTCAATTAGGAGTTCAATTTAGACTAGTGGAGAGTTCATTTAAACTATTGGAGGTAACTCATGCATGCAACAATCATTTTTCTCTCATGCAACAATTTCTTTTTTCATGCTAAAGAGAAGGAGGTCGCATATCTCATGCATGCATTCCTTTCTCTCTCTTCCACGCATTTGAACTCATTTAACTAGTGATCTCTTCCACGCATTTGATTTTTTTGATACATTGTACTTTGAGGAGGGGGGGGGGGGTTTCCCATGAGGTTTTCCCTCTCTCCTCACCTTTTTTTTTCCAGTGTTCATTCATTAGATTCATTGTTCATGGGTACCTAACATGGCCTAGTTGTCGGGACCCATTCTTCATTACACCCTTGTAGTGTTCAGGGGGGGTGTTGGAGATATTATACACTCACTTAGTAATTTTTTTTCTTATTTTTTAAGGATTTATGGTCATCGAGAGGGTCTCCTTTTTTTAGGCTATTTTTTAGGAGATTTCCTAAAAAGTAGGGCACATTGTCTCTTCAGTTGGACTTCAGTTAGGAGTTCAATTAGACTAGTGGGGAGTTCATTTAAACTACTGGAGGTAACTCATGCATGGAACAATCATTTTTCTCTCATGCAACAATTTCTTTTTTCATGCTTAAGAGGAGGAGGTCACATATCTCATGCATGCATTCCTTTCTCTCTCTTCCACGCATTTGAACTCAATTAACTAGTGATTTCTTTGACAATTAATTGAGACTAGTTATTAGTTGACTCCCGTTACAATGTGTTATTGTCTAGATCTCCTTTAGATCACTACTATGGCGCATGTACTCCTAAGATTAGCGCATTGCTTCTTTTGGACTACTTATATGCGTGTGTATTACTCATTCTATGTGGAATATTATGATTGGTTAGTGTGATTAATAGAATTCATTCTCTCTTTCTCTCAGATTTGTTTCTCTCTCTCTCTCTTTTCTCTTGCAAGCTTTGTGTGATTTGCTTTAGCTAGGTTCTCTGTGACTAGTTTAAGGCTTTTCACCCAAACTTCACAAGCACACCATTTTGATAATGTTTATTATTAAAAAAATGTTGCCAATTTTATCGGTGCACTGTGTGCAGTAGCTATGCACCAGTGTGTACTTTTGTATTAAGTGCATCGATGCATGTTACTACACTCTACACACCACCTAAATCAAAAACAATTTTAGCTTGAAATTCTTTACTTAGTTTGTAAAACATATTTCATTATGTAGGAATTCTATTGATAGAATATGGTTGATAGGAGATTAGAGAAAAAAATATAGCAATGAAGGTGAGTGAAGCACATCCTAAGAAGAGAACATGAAAAGTTCTTTTAAATTTTAATATAAAAACAATACATTTATATCTATAGGTTTAAGTGATGTGGGATAATGTGTGTCATGTAGTGCAAAAACTTGAAGAAACTCCAAAATATTTTTGGAATATGAGTGGAAAAGAGCGTAAAAGATTTATGGAATGTTGCAAAGAGAGGAATTAAGTGGATCGAAAGGTGATCAATATGAAGTTTTTCTTTGACATTTTACTATATATGTACTTCTTAATATAATTGCTAACATGTTTCTAACATTTTATTTTGTGTTTGTTGAATGTTGTGCAAAGACCGACAATGAGGGAACATAAGGTCCTCCTACAAATATTAAAATCATGAAGGATGTAAATGTTGATTAATTGGTTCTTAGTTAATTTAGAGTGGTGTTGGAAGTTAATGAGAGAGTGGGGGGAACTTTTATAAAACTATGAGGGATACAATGGAAATGATGTATAGACATTTTTCATTTACAGTACAAAATCAATCCAATGACTCCATGAATTAGGTTATAAATAAATTACAACAAGCATTTTCAAAGAAATGGTCAATGGAACCTTTGAGACTTGCAATATCAAAAACATAAAATAACAAAAAAACATCATTTGCTAAACATATTTTTTTGTAATATGCATACACTGGTCCAAAAAATTACCATACATTTTCATATAAATATTAATAAAAAAAATTCTTATGTTTTTCAATTTTTAAGAAGATTGATAAAATTTCAAAGGACGATCAACATGATATTCAAAACATATTGGTAGGGATGTTGAAAAAAGTGTACAAGGAGGTGGTCAAAGAAATAATCATAATTGAATCATAGGAGGAACCATCCCAATAACAATGTGCATCAAACATATGTATTCATTGATTTTTTCTATGTATAGAGATTTTAATTATTACATTGAATATTAATTTTCAATTGTTTTGTTATTGCACAAAAGAAAAGAAAATGGAAGATATTTAGCACTTAAGACGAGTGATGAGGCAGAAAATGGTTGATCACAAAGTTTGTGAGTGCTTAATGCATTTTCCTTACTTAATCTTTCATATTTGTTGTGATGTATATATTTTAATTGATCTACAATCATCCATGGATGTTTTCTAATAGGTTCTCACATGCAAATAAGAGCCATCGAAACATTTGATTGACATTGGATTAAGTATGGGTTGTGAGTATATGTTGCAATATCAAAGGTTAATTGAATAACTTGTAAGTAGTTATGTTGTTTCTCCTTTGTTTTATAATTAATGGAACAACACAAAACCTTTAATTATATCTATGCCTTGTCATGGCCTATAAAATTAACAAGAAACAACTAGTATGGAGTGCAACCAACAAAATATATATTGAGAGATATCATGGACCATGGTTTTGAAAGAGTGTGTATTGTTTATGAAACACTCATTGCTATGCTATGTTTTTTCGATTTACACAATCATGTATATTATACTGTAAATGTAGACACACTCATTACATTTTATTTCTATGTTTGTAGATGGAACATTAAGAGCGCAGCGTCAAAATCAAGTTAGTTAACAAAACATTCCAAATAACCCAAGTACAATATCTCATGCAAGTGATGAAGAAATGAGGAGTGCAAGCAACTTGAGAAATGGAAATAGTTCGAACAATCAATGATGATCATTGAAATTGAATGTTGCAATTTGTATATTTTGGAATGTTTGTCCGTGAAAATAAGACATGTTGTTTAATGTGGACATATTGTTCCAATTGTATGATGACATGTTATCAATAATTGTAATAATTATTTACTGACATTTTGAATATGGTGGACCTTTACGTTGTCCTATTTTGTATAACAAAGGGTCTCTTATTCATATATAATAAAATGAATTTCTTATTCTATTGCATTGTCCAAAGTCATAAAATGTAACATTGCTAATTAACTATATGGATGATTTGCATTGTTACAATGAACAAGGATGTAATTAGTGGGTATAATTTTTAAAATGATACAACACTTTAATGCAATGGTTTTTATTTTTTTTTAGGAAAAAAAATCATAATTCCATTTATAGAAAGGAGATTATATTCAACGGATGCTTTAGACAACATTTCATAGAAGATTTTCTTAAAAAAACACCATCAACCATAGAAAAAAGGCTCATGACTCCACCTAATTTAGCTTACAGAGAAGACTATTTTGACCATACAATTACAATTATTCCATAAAGCTGATCAAATATTCGTAAAAAATCCCATCTTATCTAGACTCAAGCCACCATAATGTACACAAATAATACATCCAAAAAGAGGTTGTTGCCCAAAAAACATTTATGCATTACAACATTAATGAGATGATTATATCCAAAACACAATAATTAAAATATAAAAATCAAATTATTATTAAAAAAATGATTTTATGATGATTAATTGAAATTTTGTTAAACACCTAAGAAGCTACATTTGCATCCCCACAATGTGGAAAATTCAACACTAAAACATATCACTACACTGTATTCTTCTTAACTCAATTGTGTGGTTCATACCTACTTACATATTAGTGTGTTTAAATGAGTATTATGCATTGATGTGAATAAATGTAATAAAAGCATTGATCCTCCTAACGACAAAAAGAACACCACTTCTTTCAATGACAATTTTATTGTTGTTGTTAGTATTATCGTTTACTATTACAAGAACTCACGATGCACAAGATGATATACACACTTGTGCATTCATTATACAAACCAACCGTCGAGGCTTCATAATATATATCATATGAAAATGGTGCATAATATATATTTTTAAAGCCCCAATGCATATCAAGATGTGGTGCACCAGTGCATATTGTTGACATAAGCACCTCTATTATTTCAATATCTAAATTATGAATTAGGGCTTCAAATACATGTTGTATGCACTAGGCTTAGTATAGATATTTGGAAGCCATGGTGCATATCACTACACAGTGCTTTGGGGTGTATTATATATAATTGGTGCACCAATGCACACTATTGATACAAGTGCATCGAAGAAAAAATCTTCGATAATTCCTATCGCTGCCCATAATTTTTAGTTATAATGAAAATCTATTAAATCCTCCACCAATAGTAGAGTTTTTAACAAACATTTTATTGATAATTTTACTGAATCTTGTAACACTAAAAACCTCTACGAAAACCTTCACTAGAAGGTGTTCTCTTTGTAGTGTCTTTCTTTGTCACTATTTACTTTTTTCTCTTTCTTTGAAGTTACAAGGGTCTCTTTCTCAAGCCTTCAAAGATTGTGTTGGTGCCTCTTTTAATTGTACTTTTTTCTAAAGGTGGATGGCATTCCTTGCCATTGGAATGATTCCCACCTTGGGTTGCATTAGAACATTAAACCTTTGCCACTATACCAACAAGATATCTAGGAACAACATGCCTTGATCTAGACTATACTTCTATGCGGTTTATAATTCCTTGGCCATCCTTACCAAGATCCTCTCCATTAAATTTCATCTACTTCAACAACTTGTAGCCTATTCATTTGGTTTGTATTTGAAAACTACTAAAGGACTAAGATGATTTTGCTAATTGAGAAAGGGCATACAATGAAGTGCTTACCATGCTTTCCTTTGTCATGGTTTATGCATATTGAACAAAACAAACCTCCTAAGCATGCCAGATTCTCATTCTTTGTTCTTCACCTCTTCAAGTTCTTAGTTGATGCTTAGCCAATAATGCATCCTTTACATTGATTTCCTTCCACAATTTCCTGATGGATTGGACATTCTGCTTCTCAAGCTTGTCCATGTTATGAAGATAGTCTCTATTTTTTACCGATAAAGCTCCACATTCTTCCATCTTTTCCATGGTTCTCCGAAGTAGTTTCAATTTGTTGCAAAGTTTCCTTTTAGTTCCTTGTTCTTTTCCTCCAATTATTGGTTCATCTTCCTTAGCACTTGATTCTCCTCTTGAATTTGTTGATTGATTTCCTGCACCTTAGATTCTTTCTTGTCTATCTACAACTTCCACAAAACTCAAGAAAACCACTCTAATATCATTTGACCATATCTATTGGGTGAGTCAAAATCGCCTAATGCCACTAAATATCTCTAAATTGAAAAAAAAAATGAAATTATGAAAATCTATCTTTAGGTCTATGGACTATGTGCAATTCCTTTGTTCAATTGAGTCATTAATAAAACCATTGATAACAATATAACAACAAGCACACAACATAAATGCATACATAGTGTAGAAGTTGTTTTTAACTTAAGAATTCTTAAGGGGAAAACCTCTAGAATGGCATTAGAAAGTAAACATTTAAAATTACAATGCATCTAATATATCTTCACCTTTGTTACAACAAACGACTCACAATAGGTTCTTCAATAATCTTAGCATCACTTTCGAGAAGGCCTTCGAGATTTATGTGGTCTCAAACTAGGTTATCTCTTTCACCCATCCTTCAACACACTTTACTCTTGAGCTTGTTGCCATCTTCCTATAGGTTTTCACTTTGCCCAACACACCATTGCTATCCTCTCTAGGTTTTCAATTGATGCAATTCCACACTTGTCACTAAGAGTAATGAATTTAAAAGGCTTTAGGAGAACCCCACATTCATCTCAGATTTACCCTTAAATAAGTACTCTCCAAGATTTGGTCATGCCCATCAGATGCATGCCATTTCATTGATAGTTATCTACCCAACTTGGCATCAACTCCCTCTCTCTCTCAATGGTTTTGATCGTTTCATGCTGATATTGTTAGTTATATGCATGGAGTCTTGAATGGATCCCTTATTCATCTCCAAAGCCTTGCTCCTTTCCCACTTGGTCATGGGATTCCTATCATTTTCATTACCTAGATGAAATCTTCTTGGAATTGCTTCTTTACATGTGTTCCCTCCTATGTTGGTTGATGTGGTGCCTACAACCTTACACATGACTTTGAGAGCAATGACAAGTCAACCATATGGAAATTAATGATTGGTTCACTTGACCATGTCAAAAAACACACACTATTGCTGATGTTGAATTGAAACAATGGTTGTTGATATTGAGAGGCCCCTTGTAGAAGAGTCTCTTGTTGATGACATCCTTACTCGTGAATCCCTTGTCAACCAGAACTTTGAAGATAACACCCTTGTTGGGGGCTCCTTTGTTAGCCATACCTTTGTTGATGACACCCTTGTTGACAACTCCTCCATCAACCATACCTTTGTTGATGACACCCTTGTCGATGGCTCCTTTGTTAGCCATACCTTTGTCGATGACACCCTTGTTGACAACTTCTTATTAGTCGATGAGTCCCTTCAATGCTTGCCCTTGATTTCTCCAATTTTGGCTTGGAAGTCTTACCCTTGGCCTTTGTCCATCTTTCAGATCAATCTTTCTTTAAGCACTAAGTGCGTCGAGAGACCTAAGAAACTTTTGAAATAAAACAAACTTACTTTCCTTTCTTTCGCAAATGATTAAAACTAACTATTGTTGAATAGTTATTTAAGTTATATTTCCTCATCTATTCATTTTTAACTGAGCTCCTTTAGGTTAATCTTCTCAATGCCCTACAACCACACTTTCCTACACATGTACAAATATATCAAAATAGATTAATTATCATGCAATGCAACCCATTTAGACTTAAGATTTAATTAGTGATTGACTCACTATATTATAGGTCAAGTGAAGGGACCAAACATGTCCATTGTGTACAATTTTATACAACCAGGGTCATACATGATCAATGCCACTTGACATTCATTGCCTTGAACCATACAACAATGGTTATGCATAACCTTAACTTACTAATATGTAGTTCTACTACGGATCATGGACATCATTACTTTTAATGAGGAAAGAATGTTGTATATTGATACAACACTTACATGTAGGTCCCAATGAATGGCAATCATGCTTTTGTGTAAAAGTTACACATATTGTGCAAATTATGCAAGCCATTCTCATTGTGCTACCTATGCATAACACTGTGATCAACACACAAGTGATTATTAATGGTTGCATACTATTCTCCTTTGGGTAAGATTCTACCATCATAATGAAAAACAAATATCCTTATTTTCTATATATATATATATTGTATTTAGTGCAATTGACAATTAGGGTGGGCTTGTACTCACCTTAAATGGGGTCGATCCCAACTATTACTACTATAACCTCTAGGCGTACCCACACTACCCCACATGTGACACACAGAGCTAATCGAAGTTTGAACCAACGACCTGACAAGAAACGCCTTGACTCTACACTCTATCACCAATTGATCTACACCTCGATAGAACATGGTAATCATACATATTAATAAAGCCAATTATCCTCTTTATATAAATATGAAAGCAAATATAAAACAAGTTTATTATATGAATCAAAAGCCAAAATAATGACTCATAAGATAATTATTTATTCGACATATAATTAATTTATCTACAATTTTATTTTATATACTAAAAATAATTTGTTTATATAAAATAATGACTCATAAGATAATTATTTATTCGACATATAATTAATTTATATGCAAATTTATTTTATATACTAAAAATACTTTGTTTATAGATTTTAAAGTGATGGAAATCTGTGAAAATGTTTGCATGCATTATTATACACATACACACTTTTAACTCACTCACTAAAAATAAATAATGATAAGTTCTTTAAAAGAAAGTGGGGTTAAAAATAAAGTGGACCCAATAAAAAACCGAAAAGAGAATTTTGTTAGAATACATGGGGTAACCTACCTTTATAAGTTGCATAGAATTTTATTCAATTCAATAAAACAACGTTTTTGTGAAGGTAAGATCCCTTTCGTATAACGCTAAGGGTGTCCAGTCGAGAGCAACAAGAGGAATTGAATTGAATTGAGATGGAAGAGAGGAGTAGGCTGGCGATCCGGCAGGCAGTTAAGGCATTGAAGAAGCGGCATGCATTGGAGGAAGGCGCCCATGCTCCTGCCCTGTCTGCTCTTTCCAGAGCTTTCCATTCACAGGTATTCCCAAACATACACACCACTCTTAGATTTTGGATTTTTCCCTTACATCTCCCGCCAGATTGGTGCCACACATGCCAATTCTTCATAATGCCCATATCGACTCACATAATCTCTTAGCAGATTGTGGAGGGCAATATTTAGACTGACTGTAACTGTGTCACAACACAGGCCCAGAAGACTAGGCATTGGATTTCATGTGACGGAGTCGAATCTACTCTTTCTTCTTCGCTCTCACATTGGTCACTCTTTACGCAGGAGGAGGTTCATGATAACAAATATATTATTGGGGTTCAGTGTAAAAGGCCACAACACGAGGATGTTGTAACATGGCCTATACATGGATTGATCTTGAAAATATCAAGCTTAACACGCACATTTATTTCTTGCTCTTTTTAGTGCAACTCTGCTCATCATTCTGTCATTTATACCACTATCAACCTAGGGTTTTAACATTTGACCTGGCAGTAGGAATTTATATATCAATGTTACAGCGTTAGATTAGATTACAAATATGCAATCGTGTTATAACTATCAAGGCAAACCATCCCATTTGAAAATATCAAGCTTAACATGCACATTTATTTCTTGCGCTTTTTAGTGCAACTCTGCTCGTCATTCTGTCATTTATACCCCTATCAACCTAGGGTTTTAACATTTGAACTGGCCGTAGGAATTTATATATCAATGTTACAGCGTTAGATTAGATTGCAAATATGCAATCATGTTATAAATATGAAGGCAAACCATCCCATATGCAGTAATATTCTTTCCTTTTCTCCCTTTTACAAAAATAGAGTATTGTATTTACAAAATTTCCTGTGCAAAGGCCTCCGCTATACCCATAAGGCTAGCTTTGATTCTTAAAAAGGGGGGGACTTTTACAAGGCCAGCTTTGATCCACAAAACGGGGACTTTTACATCTTTTGGATCCTCAGATCATTAGAGAGTCCCCTTCAATCTAAAATTTTAGGATTACATTCATTTTCTCAGGCATGCTTCTACGACCGAATCGGTCAGGAAACTGATAAACGAATTGACAACCAAGTTCGCAACAAAATGCACACATAACAGTTTGCAACAAAATGCACACATTACAAAACAAGAGCGAACAGATTACAGGAATCCTATATGCAATATTTCAGGCGGACTTGTTAGGTACTTTTCAAAGATACTGAATCCCATCTCAACTATTCTTCAACATGTAATTCAGCCAATTAATGCATTGAATGAACAAACAAATTATGCACAACAAAAACTCATATTTATGGGCACTGGGAAGGATACCTTCTATTGATGTCTCTGTGATCCGTAAACAGTAGGTCTATGGCCCGTCCGTTTCGTCAATGCGGATGCTTTTGCCGAAAATAAATCTTGGTCTCTGGTCTCGCAATGAAGAGTAGAGATCTCTATTCTTCAGAACTAACTCCATTTCTTCTGTTCATGGGGTAACTGGCACACAACCAATCTGAAAATGCAATAGCATTCAGGACTTTGGTCTCAAGAGGAATGCTTTACTCTGTGGTTATGTTACACAGCATTAACACTCATAAATAAATGCAAACCCAGGGATATTCTAGACGGTTTACATACTTCAACTTCCAGTATAAACTTCAATGCACAGGGGAAAATGCGTTATTATATGCCATATCTTGCAGCACCATTTGCCTCAGCAAACAAAGGGCCTCAGCACAGTCGGCATAGAAAAAATGATTCCTCTGCCTATGGGCAACAGTAAATCACTTTCTCTACTAATTGATTATTTTCGAGGGACCAACCCACTTGGTTCCAAAAGACAGCCTAAATCACTTTATTAAAGGCAAGCAAAATCATTCTCTGTGGATGACTAGAGCAATGTCATAGTTTAATAATTCTGATATTAAGCTCAAATGGCATAACCAAACCGTATTTGAATGCCAACCAAAAATGCAATTGTATTTACATATCCTCTTGCTGGCCTCGGATCTGAGAACTGAGTGTAATCGCATATCCTCTCAAAGCCAACAAATAAATTTTCTGTCCAAGGCAACGACAAATCGTTTCCCTCAAATGATGCCAAATACTCTCTGTCCAAAAGCTAAATTGATCTTCTACAAAATGATCCAAATCAATGTCGCAAGGCAAATGTATGTCTGTCAATAGAAAAATCCAGCTCTTGAAGCCAAGAAATATCAATTTCTGGAACAATGCTTAAATCCCCTTTCAGCCTCAATGGCAATCAATTTCATGGACTGCTGGAATGAATTCCCATTAGCAATTTTGTTAGAAATAGGGAAAAAATCAAAATAATATTGTTTTCATTTTTTTTTTTTCTGTTTACTAGATCAGCATACACATACAACAGATCTAAATAAATATTTCCGAGTAAAAACAACTAAGAAACCCAGTTGATTTGAAACAATAATTATTTCTGAGTAGAAAACAATTAGATCTGAAACTGAAACAAGTAGATCAGAAACTTAGACAAGTAGATCTGAAACTGCAACAAGTGGATCTGAAACTTACCTCTTGAATTAATGAGAGATGTACCTGACACACATGTGAATGTAAGCCTCTGTATAATATGCTCAGATATAGTTTAGACTCTAGAGTCATGGATCAACCTCTTAGGGTTTGATCTCTGTCAAGGAGAACTCTAGGACTGTTTTGCCAATAGAAAGGAAAACCCCAAGGTAGACAACAATAATCCAAGGTCTTGAACAACAAAAGATCTCAAACAGGAAACCCTCCAATCAACTTGGACAAATGAGAAAAATGCACCAGCAAACCCTCTTACACAGTGAACTGAACTGTACATAGAGAATACTCTAGG
>ML874303.1:18593-37620 GCA_009831015.1 Picea engelmannii | reverse complement strand
TCCTTCCAAGAAATGTAGTTCGAGCTTCCCTCGAGTGCATACTCCAACCTCAAGACAATGAAAGACAATTCGATCTTGAATCAACTGTCGCACCAAGAAAATCTTGCAAATTCGCATGTTATCCAACCACAAACTCAACTGTTGCAATCTCTCTTTCCCTGGGAGGTTCACACCCCAACTGAGAGAAGCCTGAGGGAAGTTTTCACCCTACTAGTGTCTAGCCTGCAAACTCTTGGAGGAAGTTCGCACCCTACCAGTGTACAGTCTGCGAAAATCACAAGGAAGTTCACACTGTAATGCACAGTGGGGTGAGGGAGGTTCGCACCTCTCCTTTGATAAGCCTACAAGAATATTAATGAAGTTCACACCTCTCCTTTGAGTAGGGTGCAAGAATTTATTCTCCTAGAAATGTGCAAAGTTTTCAGTACTAAGGTTTGCACCCTGCTAGAGACGGGACCTGTGAGAATACTATTATTTTCGCACCACACTTCCATGGCTCTGTGGCTCTGATACCATGTAGAAATTTCAATACAAATTAAGTATTTCCTATGATTATCCTGATCTAACAATTATATGCCACTGTTAAATACAAAATCACTTCTACTAATAATCTTGCAGAAATTAAACCACGATCACAAAGTGAAATATCAAGAACATGTAACACATAAGTTTTTCCTGGAAATCATAAATCTAAAAACCCCACTATCATATATTATGTATATCATGGATCATGAAAAAATCTCATACAAAAATCTAATCCAAGAGCTCTCATTACAATACAATTGTCTCACGTTGTCATACAAAACTTAGCAAATACATGTGCCAATTTCTGTGTCCAGACAACCTGCCTCCTCTGCACAATCCCTGCAATTGGAATTCTCACAATTAATTTGAATTGCCTAGTTTTCACATGCTCATAATAATATCCACTGTATGTGTGATTTCATGAGTGAACTTCACTCAAATCACAACTGATAGCCAAACTATCCCTTTCACTTGTTATCTCAACTAGGTCTCCACTGAACCTGACATGCATGTAGTTAACTGTGGCAAATATTCAGTTGCATTAGTTACAACTAGTACAACTGGGCTTAACTCACTTAACTGAGTTAAACTACTTCAAAACTAACATAACTACACTTATAAATCTGTTACAACTTCAATTCACCTCCATGTCTTACCAGTCAACCTTTGAACTCGAATTTCCCATAGTTAACTGATTTGCCATTTTAGTTAATCATATTCAAGTAATTATGAGATAATAGATTAATATTTATTGTCCAATTTATTTAAGGTAAAAGTAAATTAGACACATGTTTCTTGTTGACTTTTCAACACATACTACCCTTAGTCCAACGGATCGGTAGAGGTAGTCAACAAGGTCCTCAAAACCATGTTGTAGTGCACGGTTAACAAACATAAGACCAATTTCCATCATATGTTGTTTTCCACACTATGGGATTATCGCACAACATTTAAAACTGCCACTAGTTTCACACCATTTCATCTATTCCATGGGGTCGAGGCCACCCTACCCATCGAGTGTGAAATTCCCACCTTATGCACCGCTATTGAGCTATTACCCGACACTAATCCAATGGAGCAGTGCTTTCTGAACTTAGAGTCGCTGGATGAAGACCGCCAGTCTTCATTATAGAATAATGAGACAACCAAAAAATGATCGAAGGCCACCTTTGATTGCCAAGTCAACCTTCACTCATTCAACGAAGGCGACCTTGTCCTTGCTTATGATATCACTCACGATACCCTCGACGATGGAAAATTCGAGTCATTATGCCATGGAACTTACATCATCCAACATTTCCTCACTAAAGGTGCCTACATCCTGGCCTGCCCCCAAGGCCACCCTCTCAAAAAACCCATCAACAAGTTGTACTTAAATAAATTTTATTCCTGAGCGTAGCCATTCTACACTAGGCTTTTTCTTTTTGTACACATTTTTGTAGAGTTTTTAATCTTCTTTATTCCCTCCATGCCTTGTGTCTAATCTACGATTTATTTTCTTGACAAATGCCTCCTCCATTGGCCTACCACATCGATTACGCCGACGAAGCCAGCCGATGGACACAGAATCTCATTTTAGCTGCTTGGGCCCTATATTCCCCCTCACATGAACTACTCCACTCCAATGACATATGTTTGGTCTCAACAACCAATAAACAATAAGAATACACATTTGTCATTGACCTCCTTGTTGAGGCCAGTCACCGCCATATCTGCCACCTTAGCGTTTTACTAGATTCCCATCTCGTTTTCCTTCATCTCAATAATGTGTACCATGTCCACTATCCTTGCCTCTTCCGCAAATACATGCAAGTTAGATTTTTATCTTGACATTTTGATTCAATCACATTTACACATATTCTAAGACAATTTAATCAAATAGCAGATAATATGGCTAACCTGGTGTTAGATTGGCATTTATCACATCAAGATACCATCATACATACATAAATCATCGCAAATTTTGTCACCACCTACAGTTTAGACATCATAAAAAGCATTAAAAATAATCATCACATGTGAACATCATATAGATACAAAATCAATATCCATATATATATATATATATGTGTGTGTGTGTGTGTGTGTGTGTTGATCAATATGCCATCAATGTTTACAAAAAATAGTACAACATGTCCAACATCCATAGGCAGGTGAACCACCTTACCCCTATAAGTACAAAATCAGTGTCACAACACCATATAAGAAATGGGCTCGCAAGGATATATAAATACAAACATACATATATAGAGGAACACATGGTGCCTCTAGAGGTCCACCACCCAGTCCTCTCTCTGGAGGAGGAGCCCCACCAGCTAGGGGTCCCTCGATCTATGGGGGAACTGCCCATTCATCATCACCCCTACTACAGTTTCTCTACATATCAAGGTCTGCGACTCTACCGAAAGGCCCACATACTGCTCCAAGACTCCCTCATCCTAGATATGAGTCCACATGCCCTTCGAAACTCCTTGTAATACCGCCTCTAATCGGTGATGAAAATCATCAAACTCTCTATCGATCCTCGCCAGAGGAGCATGTGACGACCCTGCACTTGGGTCATCATATCAGTGCCTCCTGTTGGATCTCTTTTCATCGGTCGACCCCGCACCAACCTTGTCTCGCCGCCATCTCTCCTTTTCCCACTGTAGTCTCATAGGCCCTGACAATTCAATGATCTAATCAAATCAACCTCTCATCTATGAGGTCCCACATCTTCACACACAACAAAAAAAGTGATAGCATCAACATCCATCTATACGTAAAACATATGATATTCTATCTAAAAATCAAACCATCACATAAATCAACATACCTCTTTGATCGAACACCTCTCCAGGGGGTAGCACAATATCTGGGTCCTCCTTGAAGTCCACCCCACTATATGGGTATCAGAGTATGATCTGTGGCATCTGACGCCACACTCGTGTAGCCTCGGCTGTAAAGTAATGACCACCCTCCCCACCCCCATGATGAACTAAAATCTTTTCTCACCTCCTCAGTCGTGACACTCGCACACCAGGTGCTTGCAATAGAACCTCAGGCGCAACATCGACACCCTCTCCAAAAACCAAGCTACCAAGATCAACCCAAAGGAAAACTCCCCTGAGTCCGCAGCTTGACACCTGTTGAGTTGCCCCACCATCTTGGCATGTAGCATCAACCCCGGGAAAATTTCTCACCTCTTAGTGCCCTCTGCATGATTCTGAACTCACCACCACTAATCTGCTGAGTAGCAAGAGACCCATAAAACCTCACAATCATCGATGCAATGCACCAATGCACAAGGGAATCCATCGCCCCTATCCTCACCACGGAGCCTGACATGAAGTCCTCTCCACTACAATAGGTTCGGGCCAAGATAGCCAACTATCCATCCCTGGGTAACACGGGCTTCGTCGATAGTAGAGTTCCCCGAAAAGGGAGCCTATTCAAAAAATACACATCCTCCATCGTAGAGAATGCGAGATGCTCACCTCGTATAATGAAGCAATGTAGATCTGGGTAGCAGGTACTCTTGTGCCCACACCAGTGAACCCTCAAAAAAATTTACCAACCCACAGGCTACCAAAGGGCCCTGTACAACTGGCTCCTCATCTCTCACTACCTCTCTCAGGCGCACCCAATCCCTCTCCCTCCAGTGGACTGGCATCATCAACTAGTCACCTACATCCACACATACAGTATTTGATCAGCCATCACAACCCATAAAACCACCAATATTTCCAAAAAAAGATAAGTTTTTACACCCCTCAGCTTTGCCTCAAGGGCGTGGCTTTTTTCCCCACAGGTGCACATATATGCCCACCCGTTCATCCCACAGTTGCGCACTCATGCACAACTGTCGGTGATATAGGGGCACACATATGCGCCCCTGTCACACACACAAATGCACCTTCCAATGTGCTTGTTCGCTACACAATGGCGCATACATGTGCAACTATCAGGATCACAGCCACGCATGCATGCGCAACTGTGCTTCGACCAGACGTGCACCCAATTCGCGCTCATTTTTCCCATCAAGGTGCCCCTGTTCATGGTTTTCCAAATTACATCCACACACTCATGTGTGTGAATCATTCAATATCCCATGCACTGGGGGGGACACCCTCACAAAATACTCCTGTACGACCATTTGTACAACCCTGCCTGAAAAATAAATCCTAATTACTATGCAGGAGGATACGACCACTAACCTAGCACTCACTACTCTTGGATTGAATGGCTCAATCTCCTGGAATATCCAAATCTCCTCTAAAACCTCTCGTCCACTCACTGAGACAGCAAGTACAAATGAGGTGGCATTGTGGGCCCTACAACTATATATAGTCCATTTTTCCACACTTCCATGCTCAATTACAAGAGATTTGGTCATCTGTTTTTCAATCCATCTTCAGCCACGAGATCAAGATCCCACCCCCTACACAATCACATCCCCCAGGTCACCATCCATCCTCAGCCCTGAAGGACACATTTTTCTCACATCTTGCCTAGGTATGCCTTCTTATATTCACAAGTTATTGAATTACTATTATATGTTCTTTATCTTTAGATATTTTTCATGTCGGGTATTCGATTTTCATGTGTGTAGGTACTTGGTCATCATACATCAACGCTACCCCTTCAGGTATATCATCGATACTGGCATGTAATCATTCCCTTTGAATATCAATTGCTTATCCCAGTCACACCCTCCAATCTTTGCCTCTAGGATCCCCCCATCCTTCTCTGCAGTACTCACACCTCCATTGCATTTTCAGTACTGTCAACCAATAACACTCTCTCCCACGTGATTTTTCCCAATTATAGTGCCCTTTGGCACTTTAACACTCATGTTGTTTTCACCCCATAGGGTTGGGAGTCCCAATAGTCTTTGCATTCTTGAGAATCAACCACATGCTCCTTCTCCTCATTTTTCTAGCATCCCTAGAATGGACTCCTAAGTAATCTCATTACGGTCCCCATTTAACTGCACCTTTGTAGTATCATTAACCCTCCATTTCATCCACCATCAGTTTTCCCATCTGCAGATTGTCCTCCCTTTATTTTCCCGATACAAAAACCCACCTATGGGGCCCCTACCCTCCACCTATTTTCCCAACAACTTGCGTTGTCACCAGCCAAGTCATCTTGCACTGGGGCATCCATTTCTATATATGCAAAACTATCCCAACTTATTCTTTATTCATTTGGTAATTGTAAAAAACATTTGTTTCCCGCATTTACATATCTTTTGGTTGTCACCTTTAGCAGCCTTCCTTTTCCGGCAAAGCAACCCTTGGCGCCTTTGGTTGGGGCATTTTTCACCTCCTACCCTTAATGACATTATCCATAAACCCCGAGTATATTACAATCCATACACCTTTTGATCTTTTCATTTGTCCATTTTGTCACGCCTTTGGTCTAGTTCACCCACGCCTAGTTGTCCACCTGACGCGAGGTTCAGTTTCACGGTTGTTGCCACTCATCCTTTACATATATCCCCAACCAAGGGAAGTCTTTAGTCTCACCACTCTTTGACTTCGTTCATGTTCCTCATCAATTCCTGATCTTATCTAGTGGATTTCACAAAGCCCTTCACTTCTTCAAGGCGCACCTCTTTATCTATCGACCTCAGCACAGTTTCCAGATGGGTGACAATATATTGACTCTCATTACCTTCACAATGAGGAGTCTCAGATGGCTCAGAGAGAACCATCATTTCTATCCTCCATCGTTATCCCCCACAACATTCGAATTCAACACTTTATCATGTTGTGGTGGGTCTTACTTTGCGACTATTACAGTTGTTTTTATATTTTCCGAAGACCTCTGAAAATTGTTAGGCCATCCATGCCTGCAAATCCTTGACACTTCTTATAGGTTTCATTGCCTCTTTTAAGAGTTTTTTCACCATCAAAATTGTCCTTTTCCATTATCAACATGCCCCTAAGGGCACTGCAGTCATCTACACCAACACACCATTTTAGTTACTGTATTACACATTTTTGAGTTACATGACACAAGCATGGGGCATGCCCGCCTCGTTTGTACACAGTTTTATTTTTCCACACCTTGCGACAGGCTTCGGTCCTACAAGTTCCCCTCTCCCTCCAATGGGTATCTCTTGAAACTCCCCTCAAAACTCTTTCTTACACAGGTACTCTCAGTAGAAGAAACATTGATGTATTCGACTATACGCATGCTCCTAACCTCATACATCAAGGGGCATTTGTTATCACTAAAATTTCATCCACAAATGGTTATAGGAATCCAACATCTCCAAACACCTATTAGTTCACCCATAGCCCAAAAATGTATTTCCAAAGGGCTCAAAACTATAAAACTGGTTATAAAATCATCATGCACTCAGAATACAAAGGAAGCGTGCGCATGTGCTCCAGTCAAAAACACCGAAAAAACGCACATGTGCCCGATGCGCGACTGTGGACGCAAAAAGCTGTGCATACCTTAGAACAATGCATTTATGATTTTTTTCATCCTTCCACCCACTTCTAGTTCATCTCCCAAGTTAATTTGACACCCAAATCTGAGCTGAATCTGAGTGGGGGGTTGGTCAAAGACCTAAGCGTGCCCTAAAGAGCCCCTTGTTCACACTAAAGACTGGTTGATTAATGCCTCAAAGCTTTGCTATAAAAAGAGGACATGGGTGCACTACATTTTCAAGAATTCATTTGTATTGTTATGCTTCCTATATTCTCTTGGAGGATCCTCTTTCCTCATCAAGAGCATACAGGCATCATATCATTGAGCTATTCACATCACCTATTGAGTGAATGAGCTTTGGATTTCTTCACCATTTCCTTCTAGTTTTCTATTTGTAAGAAGAGATAATCTTTGGGGGTTCAATATCACCCCCTTGGAGGAAGAGGGTACCCATAAGTATCCCTTTCTCTTTGGTGTTTTCCCACTAATACAATCTATCCATTGGTGGCATGAATGGTGTTTATTTTTTATTCTAATATCCTTCTGCACTTTAGTTTAGTTTCTTTTATTGTTTTTAGTTTAATTATTTGTTTATTTCTTATGCTTGATGTTTCTAACTCTTTCACTCACTATTGTCTTGTCCAGCTAACCCAACTGGAATTGTAAGTGTCCTTCTTTTTCTCATTTAGGTGACGAAAAAGACACAACAAGTAGGAAGATGGGTGTACATGACTTTCTTCTTAGTGGATTGTTTAGCATTGATGCAGGAAGTGTAGGACCTAATAGACTTGTTGACGTCTTGTAGAATGTTCGACTAGTAGAAATTCTTATGTAGTACTTCCACAGTATTTTCCATGCCAAAATTTCCTGCCATTTGACTATCGTGAGCTTCTCAATTTATCCTCACACAATCACTTGAGGGAACACAGAGCTGGACCATATTACATAACAATTCGTCCTGAATATGAAAGGCTATGACATTCGCGCTTGTGCCTATTATCTGGTAAGTGGTAGTGAATTAAGAATCACTCTTGTAGAGTTGGGCCATTGGGATGCCTTATGGCCACAGGAGTGGAGAATCCTAGTTAATACTGCAATTAGAGGTTGACTGAGGTAGTCAGCGACACGGTTGGGGCCCCTTGTCTTATATTTGATGTTGAGATGCAACTACTGCAAGTATGTGGACCACTTTTGATTGAAGTCATTATGTAATTTTCCTTGTTTCTACATGAACTACAAAGGATTTTGATGAGTGTGGATGACTTTATGCTTCCCAAAAATGTAGTACATCCATTTTCAACATGCTTGAATGATGGAATACATTTATTTTTCATAGGTGGGGTACTTACAAATGATATTTGATAGTGTCTCACTATGATATGCCACTGGATGACCATTCTGAGTGAGAATTTCTCCCACAATATAGTCTGAAGCATCGATCTCAATCTCAAAATGTTGTTTCAAATAAGGTAAGGATATTACTAGAGATGTGCATATTGCTGTTTCAAATCATCGAATGCTTACTATTGTGACTTCCCCCACACAAACGTTTCCTTGTTTTTAGATAATGTTTCACCTGTAGACAGTTGAAACTTCCCTTTCATTACTAGACCCCTATACCAAGACAAAAATACTACAAGTGGACACTAACATCACTTTAAACTTATTTTAACCAATCAAAATGACAAGGAGAGAAAGGATATGATGAACATGTTTCGATGTTTTTCTTTTCTTATCCAATCCTGGGGCTTGATATCCAAGCTCCTTGGCGTAAATTGAGATATGCAATGGAAAACAAAGGATAACAACTATATCCTACTCTACAATATTATATACTACAAGTTTATCGATGAATATTAGAGCAACAATAGAAAAGAAAATGTAACAAGACATAAACTTGAAGGAAATAGGCCAAGTATATATTGATTGGAAAGCCAAAAAGAGGCACTTAAAAAGAATGTATGATGATGCAACACCTCTCCAAGCTCTCGTCATCTATCCCTTGCATGAATGTTGACATCAAAATCTAGATGCTTCCTCCAGAATCAAAGGTTTGATACCTCCATTGTTCCTCCTTTCACCTTGGAAATACCTTCAATATATAGGCTTGATAGGCACAACCACCACAAGAAAATGAAGGATATGGTTTAGGATATGTATTCTTAAGTTTTGGATCATATCCTAAGGTGAATCCATAACATGGGGGTCGAACATAACCAACCTAATCCCAAGAGAGTTGGCCCATAGAATAAGGTGGAGAATCCCCGAATTCTCTCCAACAAGACTAGACCTCCCCCGAAACTAGAAAAAATATGTCATCCTATAGAGTGGTTATCCTCTAACATGGATAGGGGGGTGCCATTCCATGTAGGGGCCCTCCACCAACATGTCCAGGGGGGAACCACCCTTCATAAATTCCTAAACAATGGTCAATGTTTCCAAGAAAAAGGTGTGTTTTGACCTTGAAATGATGGTATTATTCCTCTAATATGAGTTATGGGTAATGGAAAATGTATTTCATGGTGTTGAGGGGTTGTGAAACTCAAAAAAGTAAATGTGACACTAGGTAAGGTGCATAAAACACTTGCGACAGTGTATGCGACATTTAAGAAGGTGCATACATCACTCTGCGACACTTGTGATACTTAGGGTGAGAAAGTCAAGTGTGAAATTTTGTAGTGTAACAGATGCCCCCTAAAGTGTGAGTTCAAAAGAGAAACTGATCGACGGAACACTTTATAAATTCTTCAATGCAAGGGTGTTAGAGTAGGAGAACCTGACGGAAGTTGCAAACAATCATCAATCAATATACAAATATGTTCCATTTCTAAGGCATGCATACCTATGCTCGGAATATGAGATGACTCAAAGAATGGTGGTCGACCAATACACTATAGATCCATGAGAATATTGACTAAGGATATGGCCACTGAAGTTACAATGTGGATCCATACCTCCATGACATGAACTGATCCCAGCCATGAAAATACACAGTGGAGCTACGAGATGACAAAACATAGCCACAAATCAATACAATGTGGATCTATGTGACAATATATATATCAGTAAGATTGACAACATGGTGATTGCATCGAAATATTTTAAATTCTCAAATGATCTCCATCACAGCCTAGGAAAATAAAATAACATAGTGAGCACCCAACCTAGGGTCTTCGTCCTGATCTCAATGTGTTACAAATCTATCCATGTGAGTAGATGATTTGATGTAAAACATGGTAGAAACCACTTGATTACTGATCATTGAGGTAAACCGTTAACAAGTGCGAGTGAAATCATCAATGATGACAATGAATCTGAAGGTACCCTAGTACATTCTAGCGAATGTGAATAAATGAGTTGAGGTCAAACATTTGTGGAATCATCTGATCATAGGTCAATGATGTAAACCTACTTTCAGAAGAGAGGAGGCCTGTCATTGAGGCATGTAGGTACCAATATACTAACTGGTTTCTAAGTCTAATTCCTGGATAATGTGATGAAGTCAATAAGAACAGACTCATCGAAGGAGGGCCTTGATGTATCTCCCATCATCGACATGAAAATGAAAAATTAAAGTGATGTGGGATGGTGGATTGAGTGAGTATGGACTAACACAGGAAACAAAAAATGGTAATACTGAAAATGGATGGTTTGAAGTGAAACTTCCCTTGAACATGATGAGGCACGACAAGTGACGTAAAAAAGATAACTCTTCGGCTGGAATTAAAATGTATAGTGACACATGGAATTGGTATGACTCAATTACAAGAAGATTACCAAACTGTAAGACAAGACACAAATAGATGCCATGTTCAAGGGTGAAAATAGCTTCCATAAACGATTCCAAACAAATTGACCCACCTCCTTCAATTTTCCCCCATCCATATAGATGAGTACCTCTTTATTTTTTAATGAGATTGAGGAGGATAACAAATGATTGATATAACTCACCTTCGGTAATTCCCTCTTCACATGTTCAACAAAACTGAATAAGTAAGGGTTCGTTCATGTATGGGTCGTAGAGATTGGACTCACATAGGTCCTTCAATGCATAATTTTAAGATCCCAAAGAAGGTAAAATCAATGGTTTTTCACGTTAAGAGAGTCTGAAAAGAACTTAAATATGACTTCATGGATGAATTTTTCATAAATTTAATCTCCCAAGCCTGAAAAATGTGCAAACAATATAGGGGATAACTCTTCTAATCATGCTTGAATAGAGTGTTCCTTTTTCGTAATTATTCTTGCAAGGCTGAAAGGAGATAAACTACCACTCAAAATATGCCCTTTCAAACCTTTTAATAAGTGTAAAAGGAAGAAATCTCACTTGACAATCTTTTCATGTTTAGGGAGTCTGAAAAGAGATTGAAGGAAACTTCAAAGATTTCCTTTTTTGTACAACTTTTACGAGTCCTAAAAAGAGATAAAAGTAAACTCAGTAACCTATTCTTATGTATTAATGAGAATGATAAAGAATAAATACTGATCTTGGAACTTCCAAATGTAATTTCCAAATGTTTTGAATGGGACCCATGGATATTTGGTACTTTTCCCGCAACTGCATGATGGAATCTAGTGGCTTTAATATAGCATGATGTCGGCAGGTTGGAGATGTCCCCCCCCCCAAGATTCGTTTCATCCACCAAGGCTTATGTTGTCATCGATTTATATACCATATGGAGAAAAAGAATCAACATACAAAGGCAAGTGAAAGGAAGGTTAAGTTACGAGATCTAGTGAAAGACTCGACTCAACATTTACAAGATTTGGTGAAAGACTTGACTCAACATTTACTATATCTATTGAATGAATTGAATCAACATTGATGAGATCTGGAGAAAGAATAGACTCAATATTTATGATATCTAGAAAAATACTCGACTCAACAGGAGAGGCGGTTGTTTCATTTTTCAACAATCTTGAAACAGGAAAATAAATTTTCTCATGACCTCTGGGTTCGATTCACAGACCTCTGTTTCATTTTTAAATGATCTTGTCATAGAGAAGAAAACTATGCTCACAAGGTAGGTTTCAGTATTATAGAATCTTGAAACTAGAAACTATGTTTGAGGCCCTCTGTTTCATTTTTTAACGAGCTTGAAACATAAAAAAAAAATATACTCCAACATGTATTCATTTTTTAACGGGATTTAAAATAATGAATAAACTATGCTCAAATACCTATACTTGATCATGTCTTCCAAGAGGAAAATGCTCTGGAAGGGATACATTCCAAGGGACAAACCTTAATCATGGCTTACAAAAGATTTCTGCTAGATGGAAGAACCAGACTTTAGAAGGAATACATGTCGAGGGCCATGATAGGGGTATGGATATTAGCCTCTAATATCCCCATCAAAGATATCACCATGTCAACTACCATATATAAATCATAAGAAGGGAGATATTCCTTCTCATTCGACATTGAATGCATGGGATAGGTTACCACATAATTGACCTGTGGAGGGGTGGATGTCGCTTGCATATAAGGACCATTTAGAGATGTTGTATGGTTGACCATCATATGTGGGATAATGAATGAAAGTTGATATATGGTCACTATGTTTCAATTAAGAGGGAAACACATCATTCAAAATATTGTGGACACAAGAGCCTTCATAGCATAAACATAGTCTTTCCCGAAGAGAAAATTAAAATCCAAGGGGTATTGGACTACCATCACATAAATATAGACATTTTTCCCTCCTAAAGTAATAGGAAACCGAGGAAGTATCCCTAAATATTGACTAGTCCTTTTCTTAAAATCCAAAATATTTTGAGTCACCGATGCAAGATGAGGAGAACCTAAATCTTTCCTAGCAATGGAGGATAAAATACTAACTGATGCACCTTCATGAAAAATATTCTAAGGAACGTCCCTACCACAAACATGAACAATTATTTGGAAAGGTATATAGGAAGGGAGATGATATTCTAGTCATGCACCCCAATCTAGAATAATGACCTCATTACTTGGAGGGGTTTCCATTGGGACAGGTGAAGTGCCACATGTTCTATAAGAATCCCTAGAAACAAGAAAAACCTAAGTGACATCCTCAGTCTTCCTTAGAGGAGTGAGATCGACCAAGGTTGGTCTTGGATTTACCACGTTCACATCACTCTCTAAGGGGAGAGTGGGATCGATCGAAGGTGAAATAGAATCGATCACTTGATCGACTGGCTCAACTGATGATGGAACTGAATGGATTACCTGATCAACCAAATTGACTGATGATGGAACTGGATTTACTAGTTCATTAACCGATGGTGGGTTGGGAGATGGAATTTGTTTCTAGAAATCAACAATATTTTCCAACATATATGAAGCCTCATCCATATGAGGGTAGAGGTAACTGCGGTGCATCTCCTTACATAACAATAAAGGAAATTTGAGTTTACCCTTATTACTTCCAATCTGATTATCACTAGTTGACAAGTTTTCACTAGCAGGAGATGCAATGACTGATGACGTGGGTTGAGAAACCTAAGACCACACTTCTACAACCTTCAGAATACCATAGAAATCCTTAAGAAGTTGTTCTCCATTACAAATAATTCAATGAAATTTTGTCTTGCAATGCATCTTAGTAGACTTTTCGATATTATCAACACTCCCAACATGATGAACAGTAGTTGGTTGATCACTTCCAACATGTCCTACAGTGGTTAGAAGTTTTCCCCCTAGCTTATTCTTCTTCTTCTTAATATTCCTTTTCTTCTTCTTCTTATCCACTTGGTTACTGGCTAGGGATCTTTCACTAAGAGAAGAGAAAGAATGGGAAGAAGACCCTATGGGTGAAGAAGGCAGAGGATTGACATGAGGTTGATGGTCCTGGGGTGGAGTACTTATGGACGAAGTACTAGGAGGATTTACATTCAAAAGAGTGGAAAAAAACTATATCGGTAACCCAATAGTGAGTCCGAGAAGAGTCAAAGTAGTGATATAAGGAGGACCAATGTGTCCCACAGAAAGAGAAACAAATGATATCCTGGGAAAAGGGTTTCCTTCATTGGTATTTCCAGGAATTGACTCCATAGACACAGACTCAACCTAAGGTTTTCTAGGGAAAGAAAAAAACACATGCTTAAAAATATAGAAAGCAAACCAAACAAACAAACTTTTTCACAGTGAATGTGCTAGTTGGGGATGAAATCCAATGTCGTGGGATAAATATGAAAAGAGGTTGAGATAGAGTGGGTGGATCAATTACACTGGAGACCTTCTTAAAAAACTTACACCTTGGTGCAAGTTCCCTCACAGTCTATCTGTGGGTTACCCTCTAAGGATCCCGAGTGAGTTTGACCAACGTCTAACCCAGGTGCATCAAATACTCCACTTTGCCATCACCTTGTGTATGAACCCTAAATATAAAGGCCACTAATGTTACCAACTCATAGTCAGCCTCCGGGTGGGTACAATCAACAAACATGATCAAAGGTATGGGTAGGATATCAAGTGCAAAATTATTCTATAGGAATGAAGACAAGAGGACTGGTAAAATCCAGAGGACCTCGAATGGATTCAAGATTCAGGAAGCATCAACACTTAATGAAAATAATTGATTCTCAAGAATAACCCCTAGTATACGATCATTCATATACAATTGGTTAACATTTGGAGGGGTAATCTTTGCTTCTCTCACACATGTGACCTCGTTTTTATCCCCTGTGTGAGAGGGGGTTCCCAATTATGCTTATATGAAAGTTGGATTTGTACAATCTCTAGTGCTCTATAGTCTTTTTAGTAGTCTTGGACAGCTTACTCACTTTTCTTAGTCCAAAGACCCTAATCCTATGCTACTGTTAGTGTGCTAAAATAAAAAAAATGTTCTAGTTGATTTTATTAGCATGTAGTTTATTTTAATGGCTTTTACTCAAAGGGTTCATGAAGATAAACATGATGTGTAAGAGACTCTAATCCAATAAAATGAAAAAGAATGATATGCAGTTCGTTCTTTTCAATGAATTCTATGTATGACAAGGAGAAGATTTATATTCTTCTTAACACAACCAAACACTCAAAACAATGCAACTTTCAATTTTTGGGATCGATATGATGCCAACCTACCAAGTAAATGTTTCTGAAAACCGAAATGCACATAAAAAACTAGATCTTTTTCCAAATAAGTACCAAAACAAATTTCCTAATGAATGCAAAAGGTTTCTTCGCTTGATTATGTATGCAAGGAGATATGCAAAATTTTTCTCTTCTTAACTTTCAAATGAAATGAAATAGATATATGTTCAACAAAAAGAAATACAAGGAAAAAATGAAATCAAACAAAGTGTACTAAAAATGATGAGAACTAAAATAAAACAAGTAGGGGATAACTTGTTCAATCAAGAACTCAAAGATGCAAAAGCGAAAGAAGACAGGCACACATGAAAATCCTCAAAACATGAGAAAAAATAAATAGTGTTCAAGATTGGGTTGTGGCAAACAAGAGAGTCCTAATCATCCAAAAAAGAGAAATGTTTCAATGAAGACAAAAAGGATAAATACCAAGCAATCTTTGCAAACCCTAGTTGATAAAAACTCCTAAACAATCAAGCAATCTGAAATATTTACGAGACTAAGATTAGAGAACCGGAAGGAAGGATGAACCAAGGGATCTTGTTAACCCAAGGGGATCACAACTAGAAGAGAATATTGAAACTAAAATAAGGAATCTGAATGAATGTTAAATGTCAAATTCTCAATCCAAACAAAGTCAAATACAAACCAGGAGTCACTGGGAAAAAAACCTCTCAAAAGAAGACTGAGAAAAAGTAGGTAGAAAGAGGCAAAAACACCAAAACAAGGTGATTGACACTCCTATTATCAAGGAGACAGAGCGCTATTCAAGGGAATGACACCCTACAAGAGGCTTTGGTGGAGAAGAAAACATATAATTTCACCCATGTATGCACTACAGGGGAGCACTAATCAGGGTAATGGCGCCCTAGTGTGAACTGCAGGGGAGTGGCACTTTCTATAAAAGTTCAAAAAATGGTTTTCAAAGGATCATACTTAGTCAATGTCTTTGTAAACAATTCAATGAGGAAGAGAGAATGGGAAAAATATCATAATCAGTCACCAAACAATATCTAATGATAGGAAAATGGTTTAGACAATCCAGGGAAAGACTAGTCAAAGTCCCTCCCTAATGGAGTCGCCAATTTCTGTTACGAAATGTTTTTCCTGTAGATATATGAAACTTCCCTTGTATTAGTATACCCCTATACCAATACATAAACAATACAAGTGGACACTAACATCCCTTTAAACTTATCTTAACCAATCAGAATAAGAAGGAGAGAAAGGATATGATGAACCTATTTTGACGTTTTTCCTCGCTGCTTCCAATCCTCAGGCTTGATATTCAAACTCCTTGGAAATAATTGAGATATGTAATGGAAAACAAAGGAAAAAAATATCTCCTACTCTATAATATTATATAAGACAAGTTTATCTACAAATATTAGAGCAACAATAGACAAGCAAATGAGAAAATACACAAGCTTGAAGGAAATAAGCCAAGTATATATTAATTGGAAAGAAAAAAATAGATACTTATAGACCATGAATGATGTCGGAACAACCTCTCAGAGCTCTCCTCGTCCAACCCTTGCACGTATATACCACCATCAAAATGATGATACTCTGACTGATTACTTCCCTCTTCACCTTGGAAATGCCCTCAATATATAGGCTTGAGAGGCACAACCACCATGAGAAAATGAAGGATATGGTTAAGGATATGGATTGTTAAGGTTTGGATCAGATCCTAAGGTAAATCCATAGCATGGGGGTCGAACATAACTAACCCAATCCTGAGAGATAAGACCCTTAGAATAAGGTGGAGGATCCCCCTTTTCCCTCTAACAAGGCATGCACTCCCCCTTAGTTAAACTTAGGGAGCCATATTATACAATGAAACTCCTCTAACATGTAAAGGGGGGAACCATTCCATTTGTGGCACTCCCCCAACATGGCCAGGGGTCACCACCCTTCATAAATTCCCAAAAACCGATCAATTTTTCCAAGAAGAAGGTGTGTTTTGACTTTGAACTGATGGGTTTGTTCTTCCAATATGATTTAGGGTTCATGGAACATGTATTTTATGGTCTCAAGGGGTTGAAAAACTCGACATATTTAGTGTAACACTAGGTAAGGTGCATACAACAATTGTGAGAGTGCATGTGACACTTAACAAGGTGCATATGTCACTTTGTGACACTTGCGGCAATTTGGGGTGCGACACTCAAGTGTGATATTTTGATGTGTAACACTTTACACCACCCTTGCTCACTTAGCTGAGTGCTCGTGCAATATGGGATAATCCCAACATGAACCTACAATAAAAGTTGGCAATTCCTAAGAAATTTCGAAGATGTATTAGTGTGGCCGAGGTTGTATAGTCATGAATTACATGGATTTTGGATGGATCCACATGCACATCATGCTCATCAATAATGTAGCCTAGGTATTGGACCCTATTTATGTCGAAGGAGCATTTTTCCAATTTGGAATATATATTGTGTTGTCGCCGAGTTTGAAGGACCTGTTGAATATGTTGCAGATGTTATGCCTAATTCTTGTTGAAGATGAGGATGTCATCAAGATATATCACCACAAAATAATTGGTGAAGGGTCACAATATATCTCCCATCAATATGATGAAAGTTGCTAGATCCTTTTTCAAACCAAAGGGAATGACTAACCATTCGAAAATACCTTCTTTGGACTTGAAAGAAATCTTCCATACATTAGTTTGTTCTATTGGGATCTAGTGGTATCCATAATTCAAGTCAATCTTGCTAAAAAACTTGGCTCCCTTGAGCTAGTCAAGAGGGTTTTCAATTCATGGAATTAGGTACCATTTCCTAAATGTGATTTTTTTTAGGGCCCTATAATCAATGCATAGTATCCAAGTCCCATATTTCTTTTGTACGAGTACAATTGGGCTCCCACAGGGTGAGGAGATGGGTCGGATGTACCCCTTTTAAAGAAACTCTTGGATTTGTTGCTTAATTTCCTCATTTTCCAACATAGAGAAATGATAGATTGGCCCATTGGGTAGAGGTGCATCGGGGTTTATATCGATTGAATGATTGAAATTAGAGTGCCACGACACCCTAGTGGGTCAGGAGAATATTTCTTTGTATTCTTCCATGATATTTTCCACTTTCTTCTATTGCATGGAGAGGCCCTATGCAAAGTCCATGGATGTGGGTGCGACCTTGTATTCACTTTGAGAGTGAATCATGAAGAAGAAAATTTTCCTGTTCTAGGAAATAACCTTCCTGCATTGCTTAGAAGAGATCAAATAAATAATGGTAAGTGGAGCTATGTCTAGTATCCTATACAATTGTTTACCCAAAGTAATAATAACACTACAAGATCTAGACTCATATACAACATGTCGTTTCAATAAATATGGTTTGCCTAAAAGAACATCACAAAATTCAAGGGGATAAATATCACACAATACCTCATCCTTTAACAACTTGTTTCCATAGGGAAGGCAACACTCTTGGTTGATGCGGAAGTATATTCCTTGAAAGATCCACTCAATGGTGTAGGGTTGTGGGTGTGGTGTCTTCATAAAATTCAATCGCTTGACAAACTCTGCTCATATCAGGTTATTTTGACTTTCACTATCGATAATGAAATGTAATGGAGCACCCCTCACTGATATCTATGAGTGAAAAAGGTGTTCATCTTCCTCTGGTTCCTTTGGTTCACTTGGCTAGACCTTGGTGGTAACGAGAGTGGAACTAAGTTCTGCATCAATTGTCTACTTCCCTTTTTCTAAATTTGATTCAGAGTTAAAACTATAAATTTCGATGAACCTGCACAGATAGATCTAGCTATAAATAATATATGCATGGTTTGCAGAGAAAAGAGAAAACATGGAAACAAGAGAGTGAGAATCAAATAATTTGCATTAACTGAATTCCACACTTAAAGAGTGAATAATTTACAATACATATAATATACATGAGTAACTAATGTGCCATATTAGTGATCTAGAGAGATCTAGAAACTCAGTGACAGAAACTGGAGTGAGCTGCCACCTAGTCCTAGTTAACT
>WSFP011459216.1:0-19027 GCA_009831015.1 Picea engelmannii | reverse complement strand
AGATCGACGTCCACAAATACACAATCATTGCCTTGCTTGGTGGACGGAAGGCCAAATATATAATCCATCGAGATGGATTCCCAAGGATTATCGGGAGTAGGAAGAGGGGTGTATAAGCCTTGCTTCTTGATGGCTGGATTGGCAATTGCACAAGCGGTGCAAGATCTAATATAATTGTTGACGTGCTATGGAAATTTTGGCCAATAAAAATGTTTCTATAGAATGACCACATTTTTCTCCATGCCAAAATGTCTTTCCATTCGAATGTAGTGGGCTTCCCAAATCATCTTTGCACGCTCGGTTGAATGAAAAAATAGATGGCCCAGATGGCATAACAGTATGTCCTGAATGTGAAAATCAGTGACATTCGCGCATGTACCCAAGAGCTGATAGGTGGTGGCAAAGTTCGAATCTTAATGATAAAGTTGGGGCCACTCAGATGCCTCATGTCCACAGGAATGTAGCCTAGTGGAGAGTGCAACCAGAAGAGGTCGAATGAGTTAGTCAGCGAAACGATTTGTGCTCCCTGTCTTATACTTGATGTTGAGATGGAACTCCTATAGGTATGTGGAAAACTTCTGATGGAGGTCGTTCTACAATTTCGCCATGTCTTTACGAACTATAGAAGCTTGTGATCAGTGTGGATGATCGTCTCCTTTCCCAGATTGTAATTTTTCCATTGATGATAGGCTTATACAATGGAATACATTTCCTTGTCAGAGGTGGGGTATTTTCGGAAAATATCTGAGAGTGTCTCACTATGGTATGACACCATATGACCGTGTTGAGTGAGAACTGTGCCTACGACATAGTCAAATGCATCAGTCTCAATCTCAAACAATTGTTGCATATCGGGCAAGGACAATACTAGTGCTGAGCACAAGCGATGCTTCATATCATTAAATGCTCTTTATTTTTCCTTCCCCCACACAAACTTTGCCCATGCCATCACCCTTGGTCACTTGGATGAGGGCCCATGCAATATGGGAGAATTCCAACATGAACCATTGATAGAAGTTGTCCAGTCCCAAGAAGATTCAAAGCTCAGTTAGTGTCGTTGGGGCTGGCCAGTCATGAATGAGTTGGATCTTAGCTGGATCAACATGTACCCCATGCTCATCAACAATGTATCCCAATTATTGGACCCTATTCATGCGAAAGGAACATTTTTTCAAGTTGGCATATAGCTTGTTGTTTGCCCTTGGTTATTGAAGCAAGCGATGATCAAGGAAGAAAAGGGAGAATGCGAACTTCGCGGAAGACACAGTGACTGTTACTGGGTCGAAGTGAGCAAAAGAGCAGAAAAGATGGAGAGAAGTAAGCCGTTGAACAAGGAGATCGAGGATGATAGATAAGCAAGAAAGAAGGATCATGAACAACTGAACAAGCGGAAAATGCCACCATTGGATGCTTTGGAGCACTGCGCGAGAAGGAAGGAAATTTATGCTGGCAAAGCCCTGAAAATGCGGGCCAAAGTTGACCTAGGGTTTTAGACACCTAGGGTTTTGGTATTTAGGATTTTGGGCACCTAGGTTTCGGCCTAAGGATGTTGGTGAACTATTATAATGTATAAATAGAGGTCTAAAGGACCTGGGTTGGGTTGGTGTTATGATTATTGTTGTTGTCTTTGTCATTGTGTGATCAAGCGAGTAGTAGTGTGCGATAAATAAGTGTTGAGTACGAGAGCCTTCTGGTATTGTAAGATCTTCAGCTGGGTGCGAAGATCAACCCTGCAGTTGGGTGCGTAGGGAGGGAAGAGAAAGAGAGGAGAAGAAAGAAGATCTGCTAGCTAAGAGTGCATGCAAGAACTATATGATTTACGTCAATATATTATACCACAGTTCTATGGACGTATCCCTAGAGAGAGGGTGAACCACGTATATCTTGTGTCGTGCGTGATTGCTACTTTGTCTTTGTCATTGGATTTACTGCTATTGCATTATTGTGTTAGATCTGATAGATAGTTGCACAAGGTAGATCTGAGTTGATAAGTGATTTATGCATATTGTACTGTTATGTATTAGACCCACTTGATATTTCCCTTGGTTGTAGACATCTCTGTCCTGCAACCCCCTCATAACTACTTTTGGTGAGACTGCATCTGCTTCACAGGTGTTGCCAAAAGGGCTAGTAGTTATGGCTTGTTGGTGTGCTCTTGGAGATGAACCCTAGGTCTGCCCCTGTGCCAACAAATGGTTCCATTTCCAGGACATGAATATTCTTGAGGGAATGTCAAGGTGGTTTCCATCGAAGACAGGAATTCAAAAGTGGATAGAGGATCAAGAAAAGGACTTCGTTGAAGCCCAGGACAAGAACCCTAATCTTAGTTCAGAGGATTGGTTGGAGAAATATATCTTTACTGATATACACAAAATTTTCTTTGGGGGAATCCATTAGGAGTTGTATGAGTGGCTAGCTAGATTAGCAGATAACCAGTTCGAGATCCGATCTAGACCTCCTATGGTTTGGACGTCAGAGCTGATTAAGAAGGTCAAAAGAGTTGATAACATCGTATCACGAGTAGTAGATCACTGGTTCGATAACACCATTGGAGGGTACATCACAAGTTTGTTGTTGACAGAGTAGAATCATACAACCAAGCTGAGAGATACTTCTTCAAGGGACCCAGAGGAAAATTTCTACAATTCCTGAAGTTGAGACTCAAGAAGCTATTGCATGAGAAGAACATCTTGAAGATACGGTAGATTGGTCATATCAAGAAAGGCTAATGTTCAAAATGTTGGACAATGACAATGACACAAAATCTGGATGTACACGCAGTGGGAGAGTGTTCCGAGAAGTTCACCTTGCAAACCTGTTTAAGCAGAACTATGGGGAGGAGGGTTTCTACAGTGGAGAAGAGGCAGAATTGACAAATGAAGAACATTCATAACCCGCTAGGGCAGAGGAAGGAACAGATGAAGAGCTTCGTTGGGGAGAACCTAAAACCTCAAAAACTGCACAGACCATTGAAGTAAGTACTATTATCCCTCCTGTTGATTCAATAGTATTAAGCATCCAAAGTAATCCCAGTCACAAGAGCGTCTACAACACTGTCAATAGTAGTCCACCACATATTTAGTCAGGAACCCTAGGAAGATCTATGGCAGATGAGATGAGGCTTCCTATCTTTAGGGGATATGGATTTGAAGATCCTGATCAACACTGGTTCTTATGTGAAGCTGTATGGAATATTAAAAATGTCACTGACGAAGTTGTCAAAAGAACCCAGTTTAGTACCACTCTAAGGGATCACACGCTGAGTTGGTACATGAAGCTTGTCCAAGGACTTGCGTAGCCTAAGCCACTGAATGATATCAAGAACGTGTTGATTGCAGAGTTCAAGAAACCCAAGTAAGAGTCACAATGTATTATAGAACTGAAAGAGATCAAGCAGAAGGTAGCCAAACTTGTTTGGGAATTTGATCAGAGATTCAAAATCTTAACATGCCGATTGACTTTTCAGATCCCAGATGAACATAACAAAGAATGGTTCATTATTGCCCTTCTACAACACATTAGAGTTCCCCTATTGCAGCAGAAGATTTCTTCACAGGCCAAGGTATTGGAGATCGCCATGAAGTTAGAATCAACCCCTATGGAGAATCTAGCTCAGGTATGAGTCAGATCTTGAGTCAGCTGACTAGTTTGTCTCTGCAGGTCGAAGATATGAAGAAATACAAGGGAAAATATAAAAGAGAAGACATATGGTGTGTCGGATGCAGGTCAGAAGGCCATGACAAGGAACACTGTCCCCTATTCAATGAATACTTGTCTTCTGGAGCTCCGAGCCCTTTGAAGCAAATCACCTTACCTTGGTGCGAGGTATATATAAATAAACATTGCCCTGGTGAGTGCTACTACATGCAAAAGTATGTTCAGACACCTACAAATTTGTACTGTACATTCTGTAAGTCTGTAGGACATGATGATAGGGATTGTAGGGCTTATGATCTCATGCATGAAAGGTCAAGAGACATATAGAAGATTCAAGGTGAAGTACAACAGGGAGGAAACACTACGTAGTATAACTCTCCTGGGAGAGGCAACTTCAATCCTTGAGGTGGATTTAGAGGAAGAGGACGAGGACGAGGAATGAGTCGAGGCCGAGGATAGATCATTTGTTATAACTGTGCACACCAAGACACCTTGCAAGGGATTTCCAGAACCCTTGTACCACTTGCAACTACTGCTGCTCGTTTGACCATGTTATAGAAGATTTTCCTGTGTTGCTAGCTAAGCTTCAAGAAAGACGATGACCTCAGCAGAACCCGCAAGTGCAACTGATATATGCCCTAGAGTCACTATTATAACCAGAGGAGGCACTGTTACAGGAGATGACATAATGACCCAAGGGAAGACTACAGAATATTCAGGAATTAGGAAAGCTGCAGAGAAAACCCAAACCCTTGATGCAAAGAAAGAAAGACAAATATTTGAGGAAGCCAGAAAATAATTCAGAAGAGACAAAGGTTCTTCATCAAAGACAAGACCAAAAGTGAGAGAATATGGAATGCCTCTGGCATTTGATCAGTCTGCTTCGCCAAAAGAAGGAAAAGAGGTAAGCAAGCTCATGGAATTTTTATATGCTTGTATTAAATTGATTCAGGATGAAAGCATTGTACAAGAGTTACAAAATTTAATCAGACAATATGAGCTAGGAAAGATAGACCCCTTACTGAATAGGGTAGTACACCAAATCAGTGAGAAGATAAGGACAAATAAGGAATTACATTTGAATGCTCAAATAGGAGAGTATGAGATAGATTATGTAGTCCTCGACTTAGGGTCAGAGGTCAATGTCATGATGAAGCAAACCTGGGCACTGATGGGAAAACCAAAGTTGATCTATTCCCCTATCATGCTTAGGATGGCTAATCAACAAGCTGCAAGCCCTTTTGGCAGATTAGAACATGTCACTGTGGACATCGACGAAGTAAGAATGTTTGCAGATTTTAAGGTAATTGAAATAGTTGATGATAGCTATCCTTACCCCGCGCTGTTAGGAATCGATTGGGATTTCAATAATTCCACTGTGGTCAATTTAAAGAAAAGTTGTATGACTTTTTAAAGAGATGGACTTAGGGTCATTGCACCTTAAGATCCAGATGAAGGTCAACGGTACACAGAACCCATCAGAGAAGAAGACCACGCATATGCACTAGAAAATATATACAAGCTAACGGCCAGACAACAAGATTACATTAATCCTATAGCTAATGTAAACTTAAGCTGGTGAAGTTATAGCGCATGTTCATTAGACTCAGAAGAAGCACTGGATAATTGGCAGAATAAAATATATGAAGTATCTACAAGAAGATGTGCTAGACTAACCAGAGAAGTTCGCTGGATTGACACAACAGTAAGTAACTTGCCCACCTTTGATGGTCTAAATCCTCTGGAAACCTTCTTGTCGGACTTTGAAGAGAGTGTACCAATGAAAAAAAGACTATTGGCGATGGATGAGGCCCTGAGAGAAACCCCAACAAGATGGTGGGGGGCACACAAAAGTAACATTACATATTGGGTACAGTGTCGTACCTTGATGACAATGCGGTTCTCAGCACAAGTGGAAGGCTACAAAGTTCAGTACACAAGTCGAAGCTTCCCAAAGGACCATGTGTGAAGCTGTGAAGAGGCCTGGAATGACATTCCGCAAGAACACTGGGTGCACAAATTCATTATTACATTGGACACCACCCCTATCAACTGGTACCTTCAAGCAGAGTTGTGCCTCATCACTATGGATTGGGAAGGTATGACTCATAATTTTGTAACTACCTTCTTATTTGAAATCCAATTTCCTTCAGTATATCAAGCATTACAGATTGTGATATAGAAAGTATTCGAGGAGGCATCTAGCCTTCCTTTGGAACAAGAATAGGACGAATGGACTGCACCTCTCCAGAAACTACAAGGTTGTTACAACATCAATGTTGATGAAGACGGTGATCCTAGGAAGGTGAACATCGCATAAATAGAAGGCCAAAGAGACGTGGAAGGACTAGGAGTTGAGCTACCATTTATTGGACAACCGATCAAGATTAATAAGGTCAATATTAGAACAGAGCAGACAACAAAGTTTGCAAATGTTGGAGATTATTGGGATGCTTCCACCATTGACAAAATTACAGAGTTACTGCATGAATATCAGGACTTGTTTCCAACCAAGTTCACTGATATGAAGGGCATTAAAGGGCCTATGGGAGAGATGAGGATCCCTTTGAAGCCAGATGCAAGAACAGTCAAATAGAGACCCTATAGATTGAACCCTAAATATAAGGAGAAAGTGAAGATTGAACTTGACCGAATGATGGAAGCAAGGATTATGGAACTTGTCGAAGATTCAGAGTGGATTAGCCATATGGTGGTACAAGACAAGAAGACAGGAGAGATCAAGATCTGTGTAGATCTCAGAAAGCTAAATGATGTATGTTTACATGATCCATTCCCTACACCATTCATTGATGAAGTGTTATATAACGTGGGAGGCCATGAAGTATATTCTTTTACAGATGGATTTTCAGGATACCATCAGATCCAGATTGCCAAGGAAGATCGCCATAAGACCACATTTGCAATAGAATGGGGATCCTACCAATACACAGTAATGCCATTCGGATTGAAGAATGCCCCATCCATATTTTCCAGGGTGGTGGTCGAAGCATTCAAGGAATTTCTGCATAAATTTTTAGAAGCATATTTTGATGATTAGACTATTTTTAGTTTATTGAAGAATCATATTGAATGTCTAAGGCTAATGTTGGATAAATGCAGGCAGTACCAAATTCCCTTGAACCTAAAGAAATGCATTTTCTTTTCACCATTTGGAGTTCTGTTAGGACATATTGTATGTAAGCAAGGATTGCTGGTAGATCCATCCAAGATCGCCATTATAGTTGATCTACCCCCTCCTACATCAGTCAAATAGCTGCTCATTGTGTTGGGAAACACAAGCTGCTACAGGAAGTTCATTAAGGGCTATGCTCAAATTACAACGCCCATGGAGAAGCTGTTGAAGAAGGATTGTCAGTTTAGTTGGACAGAAGAATGCCATCAAAGCTTCGACACACTGAAATAGAAAATGGTTACTGTGCCCATTATGGTTTTCCCAAATTGGACCAAGGAGTTTCACGTGCATGTCGATGCGTCTTCTATTGATTTGGGATATGTGTTAGCACACCCTGGAGGAGGAGATATTGACCACCCATTAACCTTTGCTAGCAGGAAGTTATCAATTGCTGAGATCAACTACACCACCACTAAGCAAGAAGGGTTAGCCACGGTGTACGTATTACAAATTTTTTTCCACTACTTGTTGGGAGGACACTTTAAAATGTTTACTGATCACTCCATGCTGAAATACCTAGTAAACAAGCCAGTGTTGGGGGGAAGTATATGCAGATGGATTCTGTTATTTCAAGAATATGATTTTGAGATCATAGTAAATCTAGGGAGAATGAACAAAGGTCTTGATCACTTGTCAAGTTTGGAACATGGTGAAGAGCCAACCAGTTTGGAGGATACACTACCGGATGCAAAACTACTAGCCATTAGAAATATCGATGACCACTTCGCAGAGATAGTCTAGTTCCTATCAATAGGAATGGCACCTAGTGAGTACACAATTCCTCAGAAGAAACAAATAGTTGTGTGTGTTGTAGACTTCTCACTTATAGCTGGACATCTATACATGATTGGCCTTGATGAGATATTGAGAAGGTGTGTTATGGAGGTAGAACGACCACTGATCCTTGCATAATCTCATGAAGGCATCACAGGAGGACATTATGTAGGAAAAGAAACTGCGCAAAAGGTTCTTAGAGTTGGCCTTTGGTGGCCTACCTTACACATAGATGCTAAACACTATTCCAGAGCCTGCGATGTATGCCAAAGAGTTGGGAAACCATCCATAAGAGATGAAATTCCATTGGCACCACAACTGACCCTACAAGCATTTGAGAAATGTTCCATTGACTTTGTCGGACCTATAAACTCACCAGGAAAGCGCACAGGAGCGAGGTACATAATTACAACAACAGAGTACTTGATGAGATGTGTCGAAGCAAGAGAAGTTAAGGACTGTAGTGCAACTACAACTGCACACTTCATATTTTATGACATCATAACCAAGTTTGGATGCCCAAATATCCTTATGAGTGATCAAGGCACACAATTCATCAATAAGACAATTGAAGCCCTGACTGAGGAATTTGCAGTCCACCATCAGAAGAGCACAACTTACCATCCACAAGCAAATGGGATGGTTGAAGTGTTCAACAAGATTTTGGAAACAACACTAACCAAGATTTTCATTGTGAGCATGGATGATTGGGATTTAAGAGTACCAACAGTATTATGGGCCTATAGAACCACTTGCAAGAAACTGACAATGCAGACCCTTTCAAATTAGTATATGTCCTCGAAGTTGTTGTCCTAATGGAATACTTGGTGCCAAGCTTAAGAATTTTTGCCTTTACAGATATGGACGACCCAGGCACTGTTCAAGAGAGGCTTGCACAAATGGTTGAACTAGAGGAAGATAGATTCATTGCAGGATTCCATCAGCAGGTTCAGAAGGAATGAGAGAAGGCCTATCATGACAGGCACATCAAGAAAAAGACATTCAAACAAGGTGATCTAGTACTAGTTTATGACAACAAGTTCATAAAACATCGTGGGAAGTTTAGAATGCATTGGCTAGGGCCATATGAGATCACTTATGTTACATAGGGAGGAGCTGTGAAATTGAAAACGTTGAATGGAGAATGGAAGGAAGGTTTGGTGAATGGGAGCCAGCTAGAGTTGTACTATGACAACCAACTTCCTTGCAGATCTCAGTAAAAGAATGAAGAAAAGGGTCTAGGTACCAGGTGTAGTTGAAACTGGGTACTAGACACAGAAAAGACAGTCTGCACAAGGGAAAAAGAGGAGGCATCGAGCAGAAAGTAGAGGCTGCACTATGCAGTTTGGAGTTGAAGTAAAACAAGAAGCTCAGATCTGAAATGCCTCGGGATGAGTCACAGGTGAGTGTTGGGGGCCTATTGGCCCTTGGTTATGAGAGAAGGTGAAGATCAACGAAGAAAAGGGAGAATGTGAATTTCACGGAAGACACAGTGACTGTTACTGGGTTGAAGTGAGCAAAAGAGCAGAAAAGATAGAGCGAAGTAAGCCATATAATGAGGAGATCGGGGATGATAGATAAGCAAGAAAGAAATATCGTGAGAAACTCAACAAGCGAAAAATGCCACCATTGGATGCTTTGGAGCACTCCGCGAGAAGGAAGGAAAGTCAGGCTGGCGAAGCTTTGTAAACACGGGCCAAAGTTGACCTAGGGTTTTGGTATTTAGGATTTTGGACACCTAGGTTTCGGCCTAAGGATGTTGATGAACTATTGTAATGTATAAATAGAGGTCTAAAGGACCTGGGTTGGGTTGGTGTTATGTTGTTGTCTTTGTCATTGTGTGATCGAGTGAGTAGTAGTGTGCGAGAAAGAAGTGTTGAGTACGAGAGCCTTCTTGTCTTGTAAGATCTTCATCTAGGTACGAAGATCAACCCTGCAGCTAGGTGCGTAGGGAGGGGAGAGAAAGAGAGGAGAATAAAGAAGATCTGCTAGCTAAGAGCGCAGATAAGAATTGTATGCTTTACCTCAATATATTATAGCACAGTTCTGTGGACGTATCCCTAGAGAGAGGGTGAACCAAGTATATCTTGTGTTGTGCGTGATTGCTACTTTGTATTTGTCATTGGATTTACTGCTATTGCATTATTGTGTTAGATCTTATAGATAGTTGCGCAAGGTAGATCTGAGGTGATAAGTGATTTGTGCATATTGTACTATTATGTATTAGACCCACTTGATATTTCCCTTAGTTGTAGACATCTCTATCCTGCAACCCCCTCATAGCTAATTCGGGTAAGACTGCATATTCTTTGCAAGTGTTGCCGAAAGGGCTAGTAGTTAGGGCTTGTTGGTTCGCTCTTGGAGCTGAACCCTAGGTCTGCCCCTGTGCCAACACTTGTGCTACCGCAAAGTTATCAAAACCTGCTGAATACACCACATGTGCTCTTCCCAAGTTCTGCTAAAGATGAGGATGTCATACAAATATACCACCAAAAATGAGTTGGTGAAGGGTATTAATACATCATCCATCAACTTCATGAAAGTGGTTGGTGCATTTGTTAATCCAAATGGCATGACCAGCCATTCAAAGAGACCTTCTTTAGATTTTAAAGTTGTCTTCAATACAACAATTGGTTCGATGGGAACCTGGTGGTAGCCATACTTTAGGTCAATCTTGCTGAAGAAATTTTCCCCCTTGAGTTGGTCAAGAAGGTCATCAATCCTGGGAATCAGGTACCAGTTCCTGATTGTGATTTTGTTTAATTCTTTGTAATCAATGCAGAGTCACCAGGTCTTGTCCTTCTTCTGCACCAGTACAATCAGACTTCCGGAAGGGGAGGAGTTGGGTCTGATGTGCCCCTTTTGAAGAATCTCTTGTATCTGACGCTTGATTTCATCATTTTCCATCAACGAGTGAAGATATATTAGTCCATTAGGTAGAGGTGCACCGGGGGTTAGATCAATTGGATGCTTGACTTGGCAGTGCATTGGTACCCTGTTGGGTGAGGAGAATATGTCTTTGTAACCTTCCATGATCCCATCTAGTATCTTCTGCTGCAAAGAGAGGCTTTGTGTAGAGGCCAAAGATGTGGTGATGACCTTCTGCTTACTATGAGCACAGATAAAAAAGAAGATGAACTTCTTGGTCTATGAAATGACCTTATTGCATTGCTTAACAAAGATTAAAGAAATAGCGGTAGGCAGCGCTACCTCTGATATCCTGTACAATTGTCTACCCAAAGTAATAATAACAGTGCGGGGTCTAGACTCATACACAACATGAAACTTCCACAAATATGGTTTTCCTAAAGTAGAAAAAATATTAGGAGGAAGGTCAAATATGGTTGTCCTCCCAAGTAGACAAAATCTTAGGAGGAAGGTCAAAGAAATCGGCCACATCCTTTCCTTCCAAGGAATTGAAGAACAAGCGCATGCAAGTGTCATTGTCGTTGGCCCCTATGTTATGAAAAACATTATAAAATGCCACCAGGTGTTTGTTTGTACTGACAATGTTATTTCCTAAAAACTTAGGCAGGTGCTCTTTAAACTTTGGAAGTGGACGAGTAACATGTGCTAGGTTAAGGGGAGAGGACACATGCCATGGTGTGGTTGTGGTGTCTTCTTTGAATTGAAAAAGAACATACTTTTTAATGACTTTGGCGGGGTTTGTGGTAGATTGTACAAGGATATGGTGGCTATATAAGCTACCAATCACTGATGATGATGAAGATTGAGAAGATGAAGCACTTCCAGTGCCACTAGAGCCACCACTAGATGCCATCATGTGGATGATAGATGAGGGAAAAAAAGATGAACTAGATGAATCGGATAAAGTTCTCCTTAGAGAATTTTGTTGGGCATATACCACAACGTTTCTTCTTCCTATTTCAACAATAAGATTGATTTTAGGTGACAAGCCTCTTATTCTTCTAGAAGCACAAGAAACTAAGGACATGAAAGAAAGGCCAAAACTTGAAGAAACAAAAAGGGTCACTGCTGATTTCTAGGTTGTCTACGTCTAGGTTCCAATTGTCTTGAGCACTAATATCTTGTTCAATTGCTGCCCAAGAATGGTTAAGCTCAACACGGGTGTTGGAAGTGTCTAGGATGGTATTAAACATATTTAAAGCAATGTTGGTTTGATCTTGAAGATCGGGCTCAATGTTGGGCTACCTTGCAATGGGAACAATCATTAAGAATAAAACAATCAAAGAATCAATATTAGAAAAACAAAGATGTATCGATGAAAATTGAGTATAAAAATTAACCAGAGAGATATCAAAGATCTTTCCAGTATGGTCACCAAATAAATGTTGAGGAAAATATATGAAATGATCCCGCTCAAGAATTTTCAGATTCTTCTTGGCTAAAGAAAAATAAACGGGAATATCACCCTATGTTTATAACCAACAAAAATAACATCCTAACTCACAAGTATTAATTACCAGTGCTTAGGCTAGTCTTTTATCAATAAAAAGCTTGCTGGAAATTTACTTTTTATGTAATTTCCTGAATATAACAGTTGTTGAAATGAATGTAAAGACAGAAGTAAAGAAACCAAGATGATAATCAAGACAGATGAGACATAAAAAAATCCTTTATTTCATTCCAATTCACCAAAGAGTCATTTTCTTTACAAAATCTCATACAAAATTTTTGGACCAAAGTCAAACTTAGACATCCCCGATGGAACATACAAAAGGACCTCTGACAGAAAACCAAAACTGAACTCTAAAAGATGGATCAACTTTCCATAGATTGTTGCCCACTTGACTCTGCACAATAGTCTTTGTCAGTCATGAAAACTAATTCACAAACATACAATTCTACATAGACTATCAAAGATAGATCAACACCTCTGAAAAAACAAGTGTCTGAATGATGTGATTCAGCCCTGAATATTGTTGTCTACAATAATACCCTGCTATCATAAAAGAGAATTAGGCTTGTGACGAATATATGAATGAATGAAAACTAAACTATCTCAACATAAACTCAAAGAACAAACCTTAGTATGGTTTTTCTTCTATCCTCCCTTTGTTTCTCCCTTTCCTTTTGCTTTTAAACAAATTAGAATTGGTTGAAGTAGTTGAACCAACTCATTAGTTAAGTTAATTAAAAGACTCAACCAACTTTAGTTAGGGGGAAAAGTAATAATCATAATAAGGGTTATAAATAAATAATAACTATTAGGTGGGACCCCTTGTGACTCCCTTTAGCTCATAACAATCATAACATAACTATTTAGTTATGAAAAACACACCTCCTTGTGACTCCCATCCACATATTCACATTTGACAATTTAGCTCATGATATTTGAAATTATTTTCAAAAAAAATATTACTCATGTATCCAAAATAAAACATGTTGTCCAAAAATTCCTGAAGTCAATTGTCATCAACAATAGACAAAATAAAACTCAAAAGACACATTTCCCACTCTATGATGCAATCTTTCCTTGATTTATATTGTCACCTTTCGGTTTTCCTGAATTTGCCTTTGGCTACGATGAGCCTTTAGGACTAATATCACTAATCACGTGGGAACAATCATCCCTCAAATGCATCTGGGAAGACACAGATTTGTCATAGCCATTGGAGGGTGAGGAAGGGGTAGCAATGGATTTTCCTTTGTCAAGGGCATGGTGGGCCTCGATTTTCAACCTTTTCTAGCATGAGAGGACTGCACTGGTGAGTGGGGGGAAGCTTGGACAATGGGGTTAATAGGCAGAGGAGAAGGTAGGGATAAATTAGGCCAACCACGATGTTGGGAGACTATCGGGTGGACAATCTCTTGCCATCCATCATTTTCTGGAACCTCGGGTTGCAATGAGATGTGAGGAGGCACAAGGATACCAAGGGCTTGCATGACTTGGAAAGGAGGCTTTTCAGGCCTGGTTTGGATCACTCCCCTCCCAATCCAATTGAAAAATCCAGCTTGAAACAACTGGCCAAGCTCTTGTGAGTCAACATCAAAATGTATGGAGAACCTTGGCCTTCTTGGGCCTCTGTTCCAATTACCTCTCCCTCTGTTTCCTCGTACATGGATACCTCAGCTGAAAAAACTCATTCTTGCATGCATGATTTATTAGCAAATAATCTTTTAAATAACCATACATGACAAATCTTAAAAATATGAAATAGATTTTGGCTCAACAATGTATCAAACTTACGCAATCCAATCCATACAAATTGTTTAATTGTTAATCAATTAGCAGGGGGTGAATAAAGGGTCCTGTGATATGTGAGGGGTTTGTATTGAGAGAAACATGGTATGATGAGGGGGGAAAATGCAGTTACTGCTCAAGGACAACAACAATCAACTGCAAATCAAAGAAAACATCACTGTAATTCAACCAAGACACTGCTACTGCCAACTGCTTCAACACAGAATTTTCCTTGACTGTAATCAATTTTAGAACAGGGAGTGAAAAATGAATATGGGAAGGCGATGGGGTTGTAATTAGTGAAAAGAAAAATAATGGTGGGGAATGAGAGCGGGTATTGTTCATAAAATTAATCAAGCAATCCATATAGTCATTCTGTTAAAAGGGGATACACCAACCAAATGATCATTGTGACCCAATAACAATTATTGTGTATTAGCTAGTTCACTGTTCATAGTCAAATATCTAACACAATGCCATCAACAAAACAATATGCATTCCACAACAATCTGTAAGGGAGTTATGTTCCTCTTAATTACCCAGTTACCCTCTTATAACAATTCTCAATGTATAATAGTAACCATTTCCACTATGTTAATCCTTAAAATCAACCATTGCCTACATATTACTTCAATCATCAAATACACTCAAAAGTCGTGTTTCAAAAATGCAATGAAATTATATTGTCACTGCAATCAGGCCTGTCATTTAAAATGCATGATATTCATTAAACATTCCTAGTGGACAACCAACCCAATAATCCAGATTTAAATTGCAAAAACCCTGATCGTCATTTAAACAAACAGACAACAACCACCATTCCAACGCGTGCTATGCATAAAATAATTCAATCATGCAATTGCAATTCTGTCACTATACAAGCCCAATTCAACATGATTCTAAATAATCAAAATGATGGGCTATCCATCCAACACAACGAGGTACCAACATCATGCCTGAATTCATTATACAATAAACGAATTGCAACAAAATCGTGCTTAAAACTCTGTGACTATCTCTGAGTGCGCAACTCGAAACTATCCATATCATACATAGTGGTCAGCCACCCAAAACAACATGATGCGACATTCCCATTTTACAATTTTAAACACACAATCATAGTATTAACTCAACCCATCGTGATGAGCCATCAATCTAATACAATATTGCTTCAATTTAATCAAACTGCAATCAACCATGTTGTGTAAAACTCAAGCTTATCCCTAATGATGCAATCAAATAAACGTAACACATACAATGGATGGATTTGCTACAGTCATCCCGGTTGCAATAATTGTTTGGCCCCAACAAAACAACTCATAGTTACAATTACCATTTATTCGTGGTGTAGGAACACCACACATTCATTATGCACGAACATCATTAAACAATTGTAACCAATGCCGAGTTAAACATCCAATAATCTTTAGTGCAAAAAGATAGTGTATGTCTATCAACAAATCAACCAATTCAATTTTGAGCCTATACTTGGACTGTCGTAACAATCAACAACCGACCTAACATGTCATGGCAACCAAACATACCCACGAATCAACATGGAGCGAGGTTGTGACCTTCTTAATTAAATAGTATTGGGCTATCAAACACAAGGAGAGCGACTGTGTAATTTGAAATGTCCACTTAACAATGCATGGTTTGTCCATTGTAATAACATAGGCAGTGGCAAGATACCAAAAACCAACATGATTGTCACATGACCAACTGGGCGAGCCTCTACTCAATTTTGTTGACAATACACAACCACCTAACAATAACCAAGTAGTAAACCCAACAGGCCATGACGGTCTTCTCTATCAACCTTCAGACTTGTAGAGTTAAGGGTTTGCTCTGTGGCCAACACAAGGAAAGCTAGAGCCAACTCCATTCAATGGTGAAACCTCCGAGACCAACGACACATACACAAAGAACACCATAACTTACTCATGGACATGGTGACGAAAACCTATGACAAGAGAGGATACTACAGAGGAGTGAGGCTCTAATTCGTCCTGGTAATGATACTTAGCACATGCAAGGTATAACCCTCGTGTCTCTCCAGTCAAACAACCACAATGTTGAGGTGAATATAGGGTTGAGAAAGAACAAAATAACACACTGCGCAAACTTTAGCAGTGAAGACAAACCAATGTCCAAGTGAACAATGCACGGTGACACAAGCACTTCCAACCATTAAACCCCATAAAATCCAAAAGTCTAGATACAACGATATGAATGCGTGAAGAAAACCAACCACCCAATACCAAACAAAGACCCTCCAACTAAACCAAAAAGGATAACAGAGAGCCCTTATGGCTGTTAACACCCAGGATGACCAATAACACTATGAATTCAACATTATTGCAGAGAAAACCATCAACGATTTATTCCAAAAATCACCATTTTACACAGTTGCAATACTTTCAGAGAGCAGAAACCAATACACTTGAGCCAATAATAATTTCATAACCAAAGCAGACTCATGAATGGCTAAAAAAAGACATGCCTGTAATTAAACACCTTAAAACGCGAGTTGTCCAAGCGGTTCCTCTCTGCTAAGAAATCAGAGCATAACCACAACAACAAGGTTGAATAATAGCCCGACTAGGGTGGCAGCCAAAGGAAGGAGTAAGGGTGACATGCAATAGATGCACGTCACCTCCAGCCACGGTCAATTAATTCAATAGTACACGCCAACCATTATTCTATCAACAATTAATTTAAACCATGCATTTGAAATTGCATCTATTAGTTGTCAAACGCACCACCCACATCACACCTTCCATTTCCAACTTGAGCATATTACATATCAACTATATAATCCCATAACCATGTGTCGAATTATCACCAATAGCGCGATCCACATCAACTTGTTCCATAACTTAATCACCATGCATATCGACTATATAAATCAAAAAAATCGCATAGCTATTAACTTAATAGCTAGGATAACAACAATCCATTAAAAAACGATGCATGTAGTATAGTATGTAGCATAGTTTAAATTTTTCCCTTTGCATTTGTTGCATTGCTTTTCATTCTTTCCAATTGCTTGTCTTTATTATTTGCTAACATGTTTATTGTGCAGGTGTCCCAAGAACATATAGCAATGGTATCAATGAATATCATAGGCCGTAGTAACATAAAGAACCAATACTTCATAAGCCCAATCCATAGCCAATAAAAACAAGATCTCATCAACCATGTAAGCAATATCGAACATGAGAACAAACATCAAATAAGGACCAAGCCTAATCTCTAATGTACAAGGGGGTCCCACCTACTAGTATTATTTAACTTTTATAATAATAGTCTTTAGCAACACTTTGTGGGCAAAACTTCATTGACGATTTTAATCGTCAACAATAGGTAGAGATATTAGAACCTTTTGAACGACCATTGATTCATCAACTTCTTCTCCCAATCCTCTAATAGTATTCATTGTCTCGTCAACTTGCAGAGTTGTAATGTCTTCATCTTCCCTCGTCTTCAATTGCTCAAAATTATCTCTAAGGTTTTGAAGCTTAGCTCCCTTGACTTTGGTATCTCCTTCATAAATATTTTGAATTTTATTCCAAAGATCCTTTGCGGTCTTGCAATGCATAACTTTGAGAAATACTTAATCATCCAGATTTATCATAAGGGTTTCTTTAGCCTTTGAGTTGTTTTCGTTGAGTTTCTTTTCATATTTTTCAGTTGGGGGAGTGGCTAGCACTGCATATCCGTCTACTACCGACTGCCAAACATTAAATCCTTGTACTTGTAAAAAGGTGTTATAGCAAGATTTGCCTCACCCCATGCAATCTTGCACATAAGGCCTTTTTCCATTTCCCTATGCAGAATTGAAGTCCTTTTTTGTAAATCCCAGAGATAAAGACATAATTTTTTCACATATACACGCCCTACCTATATTACAACATGCATATACGTAGATTGCACCACTAAACCCGCGTACATCGAGAAATTTTCCCAAAATTGAAAAATGGTGTCGGGTTTCCATCTCACTTCACAAGATCAATGATCATTGGCCTTCCATATACTGGAAACATTCTGACTTGGCCCTTCAGTTCCACTTGAAGGCTATAAATGGGCCAAATCCGAGCTATGGAAAAGAGGAGAAAGAATTCAACTTTGAGAGCAAAGTTACTCTAGAGAAATTATTCACTTCACATCGAGTCTGCATCCCTTTGTCATTTAAGTCTGAAAACATTGTTCAACCCCCAAGCTCTTCCCTTATTGATTGAGAAATTCATTGTCTCTCTTATATGAGCTTGCCTTTGGTGGAGGCCCAACTGGAAGGAACTTATTTTTTCGGTTCTGAATCATGCCGACACAGAGGTATGTAACTCATTCAATTCTACTGATTATATATTAATAGAAATACTTTTTTCTTGTCCAATTAATATCTCACAAATATTAGAAGTGTTATTCCATGGGCATATTTGTTATGAATGATGATGGATTATGTTATTGAATGTGCTAACAACATATATTATCACCATATGCTTGCATTTATTGGTTGTTGAGGACTAGTTGTAGGTATATTTCTTTGGGTCAAGTGCTCAACGATGGACTTCATCGAACATCTGAATGAGGTAGGCCTCTTATCTTGTCTTGTTAGCATATTTTTTTATATAGCATACTTGGGATTAGAGTTGATTTCTGCAGTCATTTCCTTCTGTTGTGGTTTACCCCTAGCCATAGAGAGATTTTCCTCGTAACAAAATTGGCGACCATACCGGGGAATGAATCTTCTTTTTGGGGTTTGGAGTGTTTTTCTCCTTATATTTCTCTTGTTCATATTGAGTTTCTTGTCGTATGATTGCTTGACAACCTCTGTTCACTCTGAGCCTGAGTCTTTCAGCCTTCTCCTTAGCCTAGCTGTGTTTTTACACATATACTCGGGTTTTTGCTTGACAGTCGTGTATATACGCGTGTTTTACTTCTCCAAGCTATGTACATATGCACTTTTCCCTTGAACAGTCGCGTACATCAACCTTTGTTTCTTGATTGCTAGGTTTGGTGGTTGTTGTTTAGGTTTTGATGATTGTTGAGTCTTCTTAGATCTCTGAGGTGACTGTTAAGTGTCCATGGAATGACAAGAAATCTGTCTTTGGTTGAACTCTTTAGGTGGTTCCTTTCTCATCATCTTTTCATTTTGATTGTCCTTGCACCTTGGGTTAGGTGTTTTTCTCCTTGATATCCTACTTGGGTTGTCTCTGTCTATATATAGTAGAGTC